>CAWUDS030003503.1:0-195510 GCA_963859935.3 Lathyrus sativus
AGGTCAGAGCAATGGAAGGGAATGATATCTTTGGTACTGATGCCAGAGATATGTGTTTAGTGTCTGGATTGGTAATCCCGCCAAAATTCAAAATCCCTAACTTTGATCAGTACACCAGTGCTACTTGTCCTCGAACGCATTTTATCATGTATTACCGAAGAATGGCTGCACATGTAGAAGATGATAAGCTGATGATCCATTGTTTCCAGGATAGCTTGAAAGGGGCCCCTGCTAAGTGGTATTTGAGTTTAGATCAGTCTTGCATTCACAGTTTCCAAGACTTGGCCGATGCTTTCATGAAATATTACAAATACAATATGGACTTAGCCCCAGACAGAAGACAATTGTTGAGTATGACACAAAAGAGTTCTGAATCGTTCAAAGAGTATGCACAATGATAGAGGGAGACTGCCTCTCAGATAGAACCTCCTTTGAATGAGAAAGAATTAACCGATTGGTTTGTGGATACAGTAAGACCAGAATTTTATGAGAAGATGATTAGCAATGTAACATCAAGTTTCTCTGACATAGTGGCCGTGGGGGTGAGAGTAGAATTGGGATTGAAGAATGGAAAAATGACTAGTAGTTCCAGTGGTTCCAACAACAACAATGTCAAGAAGTTCAGTGGTAATTTTCATAAAAAGAAGGAAGGAGAAGCAAACGCCATAACAACGGGAAAAAGAAATCAGACTTGGAAGCAGCCTTACCAACGATATCAACGACCTCCACAAGGTTATATTCATCATCCTCCACAAGGCTATGTTCAGCAACCTCAGCAAACTCTAACACAACAACCGATGTATCTAGTACAGTATGCTCAACAACCATATGTGGCAGCTATAACGCCCGCTTTCAGCCACCCTGTTCCAAGTTATCAGAGAGTGCAACCAACACCCATGTATCAACCAGTTCAACAATAAGGGTATCAACGAGCGCCCAACGCTCCACCCTATCAGCAATATCAGCAGCCTAGGGCTTAGGCACCAAGGCAAAATTACCAAAATCAAAGACCAGCAACCAGGCCTCCATTTCCTCAAATACCTATGACTTATACAGAGTTGTACCCAGCTTTGGTGCAACAAGGGCTGGTAACAACGCGACCAGTGAATACGCCCTCAGACACTTCATCACCTCATTACAATCCAAATCGTCATTGTGCCTTTCACGAAGGTGCCACCGACCATGGTTTAGAGGGGTGTCTTGGTTTGAAACATATTGTCATGGAGCTCATAGAGAAGAAGATTTTGTCTTTTGATGATGTACCGCCTAATGTTAAAAGTAACCCATTGCCAAATCATGGAGGAGTTAATGCCATCGAAGAAGTTTCAGATGAAAGGTTAGTTTGTGATGTGTCAGAAATCAAGACTCCGTTGAGGTCACTTCACGAGAAACTGTTGAAAGCAGGGCTGATTAGAGGTACCCATAATGATTGTGAGGAATGTTCTGTTAATCTTAAGGGTGTGGTGTGGTACAGAAAGATGTGCAAAGTCTGATTGATGATGGATTATTGCAAGTAGGTATCAAGGTAAAGAAGGAGGAAGTTTCGGTGGTTGAGCCTGTTTTCAATCTACCAAAGAAAAGCGAGAAAGTCCCTGTGTTCAATATGATCAGCAAAAATGTGAAGCCTATTTTTGACAAATCTGTTGTTGATCAGCCTCGACCAGTTGTTATTTAAAAGCCGAGATCATTTCCTTTTGAGAATACAAAGGCAGTTCCGTGGAAGTATGATATGGTTGTGTTAGACCAGAGATCTGGGAAGGTTATTCAGAATGAGAAGGTAAAGGATGACCAGGTTGATGTGACGAATATTGCAGGAACAAGCAAGATGACCCGTAGTGGCCGAATATATAAACCCAAGATAACAGTGGTTGCTCCAAAAGAGGTTACCCTTGCTGTGACAGCCAAAGACAAAGAAATACCCATCACAGAAGGAGATGCTGAAGAGTTCTTAAGGATCATCCGGAAAAGTGATTATAAGGTTGTGGATCAGCTCCATCAAACCCCCTCAAAAATATCAATTTTGTCTCTCCCGATGAATTCCCCGACCCAAAAAGAGGCTCTACAGAAGGTGTTAATGCAAGCACATGTGATGAAGGATATAACCCCTGGCCAATTTGATTTGGTGATAACCAATATTACAGCCTGCGATACTCTGAGTTTCAGTGTTGAAGAGTTGCCAAGAGAAGGACATAGGCATAACCGTGCTTTGCACGTATCTATTAGATATCAAGAGGACACATTGGCGCGAGTTTTGGTTGATACTAGATCTTCGTTGAATATGTTGCATAAAAGGTCGCTTGCAAAGTTAGCATATGCAGGACAGAGATGAAGCCGACATCGTTGATTGTGAAGGCTTTTGATGGTTCAAGAAGAACGGTTGTTGGGAAGTAAAACTGCCAATTATGATAGGCCCTCACGTGTTCGATATCACATTTCAGGTGATGGACATTAACCTGGCTTACATCTGTTTGTTGGGACGACCTTGGATTCACGCAGCAGGGGCAGTGACTTCCACTTTGCATCAAAGGATGAAATTTGTTGTAAATGACAAACTGGTAATTGTGCATGGCGAAGAGGACTTGATGGTGAGTAATTTATCGTCATTCAGATATATTGAGGCAGATGAGGATGCGTTGGAAACTTCATTCCAAGCGCTTGAAATAGCTAACACGGTGATGATAGAAAACACAGTGGCAAAGAGTGGTCCATCGTTTGCATCTGCTCAGAGCATCAAGTCCACATTAGAAGAGGGTACTCCTGCAGGTTAGGGAGAGGTTATTAAAATGAAAGCAAGACTGGGTCACCAAGGGTTGGGTTACAAACCAACTCATGTCGAAGCGTCAATACACGCCGAAGGACGTCCGAAGACTATCCAAGAGGTGTTCATCAGTGGAGGATTCCAAGTCAATGCCGTGGGAGAAGATTCTGAAGACGAAGACATTGAACATTTGGTGTATCATTGCGAAGCTGCTTTAGGCAATTGGGAGGCTGTTGAGGTTCCCGTGATCTTTCCTATGTCGAAGTAATTTGTTTGTTTTTCTTTACTTGTTGTTGTTTTATCTTTAAACCTCCACGGCCATGCCCAAGGCTATAGGATGCATTTTGTAAGGGCCCCGTGCTTTCAAGAATATTATGATTAATGAACTATTTTGTTAAATCCTTTGTTGTTGTCTCCTTAATTGTTTTTGTTTCCATGTTTAAAAAGAAGATGGCATTTTCTAAAAAAAATCATCAAAACATTTTTCTTGATTGCTGCATTTGTCCTTGTGTGTTTTAATAAATTAAGCCATTCCAACATGCAGTGATACCCCAAAAACCCGTTGAATCCATTGACTTTGCTTCCCTCCTGACTTTGACTCACCAATATACCAAGCCGAAGATGAGGACGAAGATTTTGAGATCCCTGATGAACTGGAAAAAATGGCATGTTATGAGCACCCAGAGCTTCAACCTCACAAGGAGCAGGTAGATGTTATTAACCTTGGCACCAAAGAAGACAAGAAAGAGGTCAAGATTGGGGCAATACTTGGGGCAGAGGTCAAGCAACAATTGGTAGAGCTTTTAAAAGAGTACGTGGATGTATTTGCTTGGTCATATCAGGATATACCAGGTTTGGACACAGACATAGTGGTCCATAAGTTACCGCTCCGACCAGAATGCACGCCAGTCAAACAAAAGCTCCGAAGAACTAGACCTGATATGGCTCTTAAGATTAGAGATGAGGTGAAGAAACAGATTGATGCAGGTTTCTTGGCGGTATCCAAGTACCCTGAGTGGGTAGCTAATATTGTACCTGTTCCAAAGAATGATGGGAAGGTCAGAATGTTTGTGGATTATAGGGATCTGAACAAGGCCAGTCCGAAAGATGACTTCCCTTTGCCACATATTGATACATTGTGGATAATACGACTCGCTTTGCAGTTTTCTCGTTTATGTATGGTTTCTCCGGATACAACCAAATCAAGATGGATCCAGATGATATGGAAAAAACCACTTTCATTACTCCTTGGGGGACTTACTGTTACAAGTTCATGCCTTTCGGTTTGAGGAATGCAGGTTCCACTTATCAAAGAGCCATGGTGACGTTGTTTCATGACATGATGCATAAGGAGATAGAAGTGTATGTTGATGATATGATCGCCAAATCTCAAAGTGAAGAAGACCATTTAAATCATTTGTTGAAATTGTTTGAGAGACTCAGAAAGTATCAGTTGAGACTAAACCCAGCCAAGTGTACTTTTGGAGTGAGATCAGGGAAATTACTTGGTTTCATTGTTAGCCACCGAGGGATTGAGGTAGATCCAGATAAAGTTCGAGCCACTCAAGATATGCCGGCTCCGCAAATTGAGAAACAAGTCAGAGGTTTCCTTGGAAGATTGAACTACATATCCAAATTTATTTCCAATATGACTCCTCTTGTGAACCCATTTTCAAATTGTTATGAAAGGATCAGACAATTATTTGGAATTCAGATTGCCAACAAGCGTTTGATAAGATTAAAGGCTACCTTCAAGAGCCTCCGATCTTAATACCTTACTCCTGTTCCGGGAAGACCTCTTTTCATGTATTTAACAATACTCGAGAATTCAATGGGTTGCGTGTTAGGTCAGCAGGATGAGTCCGGACAAAAGGAACATGACATCTATTATTTGAGCAAGAAATTCACCGATTGTGAGATCCAATATTCACTTTTAGAGAAAACTTATTGTGCTTTGGCATGGGCTGCTAGACGTTTGAGGCAGTACATGATTTGTCATACTACTTTGTTGATTTCAAAAATGGACCCGATAAAGTATATCTTTGAGAAGCCCGCTCAGACAGGAAGACTCGCCCGTTGGAATATGTTGTTATCAGAATATGACATCCAGTATGTGACCCAGAAGTAAGTCAAAGGCAGTGTCTTATCAGATTATCTTGCAGATCAGCCAGTTGAAGATTACGAGTCTCTCAAGTTTTTATTTTCTGGACGAAGATATTATGTTGGTAAAAGATTATGAAGAGCCAGGTCCTGATGAAGGTCCCGAGTCGGGTCTTTGGTGGAAAATGATGTTTGATGGTTCCTTAAATTACAGTGGGCATGGCGTAGGTGCCGTTTTGATGAATCCAGAAGGTGGTTATACTCCATTTACAGCAAGGTTAGACTTTGAATGTACAAACAATATTGCCGAATATGAAGCATGCATTCTTGGCCTCGAAGCAGCTATTGACCTAAGAATCAAACTTCTCGAAGTAAGCGGAGATTCAGCTTCGGTTATTTATCAAGTTACAGGTGAATGAGAGACCAGACATGAGAATTTGATCCCTTATAGAGCCTACATCATTGAAATGATCGAATACTTTGATGAGATCACTTTCAAGCATGTTCCGAGAGCTGAAAATCATATTGCCGATGCTCTAGCCATGTTAGCTTCAATGTGGAAAGTCAAGTACCTCAATGATGCTACTCTCATTCGAATTGAACGCAAGACTGAGGCTACCTACTGCCAGATGGTTGAAGAAGAAGTTGATAACAAGCCATGGTTCCACGACATAAAGAATTATTTGTTAAAGCAAGAGTATCCGGTTGATGCTACATCACTTGACAAGAAAAGCTTGAGAAGATTGGCCTCTAAGTTCTTTCTCAGTAATGGTGTGCTCTATAAGAGGAATCATGACATGGTCCTGCTTAGATGTGTCGACAGACGAGAAGCAGATTTGTTAATGTAAGATATTCATGAACATCACAATTCTTCTCCTTATCGTCCCAAGATGAATGGAGTTGTCGAAGCTGCGAATAAGAACATCAAGAAGATTTTGCAAAAGATGGTGAAAACATATAAGGATTGGCATGAGATGCTGCCATTTGCCTTGCATGGGTATAGAACGTTCGTTCGCACTTCAACATGGGCAACCCCTTTTTCCTTGGTATATGGGATGGATGCAGTACTTCCTATTGAGGTTGAGATACCTTCCTTAAGAGTCATAATGGAAACTGAGCTTGAAGAAGCAGAATGGGTGAAGGAAAGATTCAATTAGTTGAACCTTATTGACGAAAAGCGTATGACTGCGATATGTCATAGTCAGTTATATCAGAAAAGGATCAAGAGAGCTTTTGACAAGAAGGTTTATATCCGAGAATTCCGAGAAGGGGAGCTTGTACTCAAAAAGATTTTGCCAGTTCACAAAGATGCACGGGGAAAATGGATGCCCAACTATGATGGTTCGTTCGTTGTAAAAATAGTCTTACACACCCGGTGAATTCTGATACAGTACGGAAATATTACGCCTAAAAAGAACCCGATAAGTCGAAAACCCGCAAGGGCGGCTTATGCAACAATGGGTATCCCGCTGGATCATAACCTATGAAGGAGGCCCAGGCAAAAGTTAGGGATGAGATAAAAAAATGAAATGATGAGCTCGCTAAGTTGAAAACCCGAAAGGGCGGCTTAGGCAAAAAGGAGCGTCCCGGTGGATTGAAAACCTGAAAGGGAAATCTAGGCAAAAGTTAGGGACAAAGGCGTTTCATTGCATCAGATGGGTTGTCACCTCTGCAGAAGATTTTACAAGGAAGTTCATTTCAAGCGCTCTTGTCAAAAGCAAGGTTTTAGAAAGTTTTAGTCATTAGGGCTAGAATTGTCAGTGGATTCAATGTAACCTTCTTTTCATGTTGCCATTTTCAAATGTAAAAGTTCCATGGAGTTCTGTCATTGACAAACTTCCATTCTTAAATGAAATCAGTTTTTGGACCATTCTTTTGCAAGTTACTATTGTCTTTATTTCTTTTGTTATGCAAAACATCGTTTATTAATCAATGATAATTTTGAAAGCACTAGGTTCGAATTTAAAAATAACTTTTGAAGATTAACAAAACATAAAATACTTTGGCTCATGGAAAGATTCAGTGGAAATCATACCTCTCGAAAGTTTTAAAGTGGCAGAAGCTTTGATGTGCGGTCTCAATACATCCCTCATTAAATGTCAGTTGAATTGATTTGGTAGGTTGCTCATTCGGTCGTGTGTAGTTACCAAGATTGTAGACCCTCTCCCCAGGTTTCTTTATGAGATACGTTCTTGGGATGGTAGACTCATCCTCAGTGGAAACATTCAGAGCCTCTATTTTAAGTTACGTTGTCAATCCTGGCAAGCTTTCTTGAAGCTTTATTTCCCAAGCGAAGTGGGTTTATTTCCCAAGGAATCTATAGACACCTTTGTTTTGTGAATTCAATATGATTCATTGCGTCCCCAGTAAGATAGATGTGCTTATCCATTTTTCCCCTTGAGTCTCCAGATTCTTTTGTCTCTTGTCAGAGTCAGCTCCTGCATATCATTAATCATTAGCATCATGGCATATCATGTGCATCTGTTTTGACTCTATTGTCTTTGGATGTTACCTTTTGTTTTGATTGTTTCCTGGTTGTTACCAGTGGTCTTACTTGTTATTCTTTGGGCATCCTCTGTCCTTTTTAGGTGTTGGTCGTCATCAATTTCTCTACTTCAATTGTTACTAAGATTGTTATTGGTTATAGGTCGTCACTCGTACCCCGCTTGTTCCTAGTTGTAACTAGTACCTTTGGATGTCCTGTTGTTATTAATATCGCTTGCCTGGTCGTCACCAGTTTCTCTCCTTTAAGTCTAGTCGTTACTAGCAATCCCCATTGTTTGAAGTCTAATGATAATTGGCAATGTTTTTGAAAGTCCAGTGGTAACTGGCACTGTTTAAAACCCAATCGTTATTGGTATTGTTGGTCTGGTCGTCACCATATCTTTTGAAAGTCCAGTGGTAACTGGCACTGTTTGAAACCCAATCGTTATTGGTATTGTTGGTCTAGTCGTCACCATATCTTTTGAAAGTCCAGTGGTAACTGGCACTATTTAAAACCCAATCGTTATTGGTATTGTTGGTCTGGTCGTCACCATATCTTTTGAAAGTCCAGTGGTAACTGGCACTGTTTAAAACCCAATCGTTATTTGTATTGTTGGTCTGGTCGTCACCATATCTTTTGAAAGTCCAGTGGTAACTGGCACTGTTTAAAATCAAATCGTTATTGGTATCTTTGTAACTTTGGTCGTCACCATATTTCCGAAAAGTCCAGTGGTTACTGGCTCTGCTTGAAAGCTAATCGTTATTAGTACCGAGAGTTGGTTGTTACCAATTTCCCCTGTCGGAGTCCTGTAATGTATCAATGCAATTCGGAGTTCCCAATTATTTGGTTTGGTCGTCACCATCACCCCCTGTAAGTCTAGTAGAAACTAGAACCCTTTGAAAATGTTGTTGTTCTGGTCGTCACCAGTACTCCCAGCAAAGCGTTGCTTTCCCATTCAAGTCTCGGAGATCTAGTGGATACTAGCATTCCCTAATGCGTCTGGTCTTGTTTCTGTTCTTTTCTTGAAGATCCTGTTCGAACTCTTCGTTATAGGAAATTCCTCATCTGATTATCCCCAGTGAGGTTTGCGTCTCTTTCATTTTATTTCCCCGGTGGAGAATTGCCTTCTTCCCCAGCGGAGTGTCGTCTCCTTTAGTCGCGTTTGAACTGTTTTGCTTTTTTGCCTTGGATCTTTCCCCAGTGTGTGGGTCCCCCGTGAGTAGTTACTCGTTGTATTGCCATTCTTTTATCATTGCTCACGTGTCTGCATCTGTCTTGCATTCAAGCATCATAAAGCATCATTTAGATTCATGGCATACTCACATTTTTCCTTTTTCATACCACCGGATCTAAGGGACAAAATTTTCGGTTTACTGTATTTAAATACCTTTCACTACGATTCCGGGAGGATTGTCATCTTTCACCGCTATCCAGTGAAAGATATTTAAATAGGGGCAACTGTCACACCCCAAATTTTGACCCCTTAGATCTTTATAATCATTTTAGGATCATACTCATTTGATTATCTAACCTTAAACTGTTTCAAGCTTGTCTTTGTTAAGATACAGGAACCAGGGTTCCGCACAGTCGAAATCGAGGTTTCAAGAGTTAATCAGTCAACGTTTTGGATTGGTTCTCCTTGAATTGAGTCTCCATATCATCAAATGTATTCCATTAGATCAAGTATGAATCCAATTTGAGGTTGTCACCCAGGAATCAAAAACAGTGAAGTTAAGGATACCCGATTAGGATTTTCGAGCAGGAAAAGTCAACTGTTGTTTTAATTTTGATCAAAAAGGTGTTACAATGGTCCATAAGGTTCATATGGCTTGGTAAAGTCCATTCAAGAAGTTTCAAAGCCTCAAAAGGTCCAGAGCATCAACAGTCGACTCGGTAGTCACCGATCGATCGTTCGGTTGACCGAAAAGTCAACTCTTCACTCATAAGGAATCTGGCCTCAAGATGTGAATCAAAAATGTTCCTAATGATATATTGCATCTACCCATAAAATTTCATGACCATTGGATCAAGGGTTGAGGAGTAATCGCAAAAGTTGGGAATTAGGGTTTTGAAAGGGGCAAGACCATAACTCCTTAACCACACATCCAATTGAGTTGTTTCAAAGCTCATTGGAAATATCTTAACAATTCCTACAAAAGTCCCAAAGTGGTCCATGATCAGAAAATGCATAGATTTGGAGTTATGATCAAATTCATTACAAGAAGGAAAAATAACTTAGGGAAAATTTCACTTTTAGGCTTGTTTTTCAGCAACTTTGAGAGGTTTTTTGGCCAAGTTCCTTTGTGAATCTGAAACTCATGAAAACATGAAAGTTGTACAGCTACATGAGGGCTTTCTAAAATGTGGTAGAATTCCTCCATAGCCCTTATGAGCTGAGAGTTATGAATTTGGCAAGATGAGCTTTTAACACTTTAGTCCCACATTGACAATTTTTCACAAACTCATCCTTTGACCACTTGGGCTATTCTCAGCCCTTGGATCTTATTTCTATCTGATATTTAGAGGATTTTAAGAGGAGAAATGCAGCAAATGAAGAAGTTTGGCAAAGCTTGCAACTTGGAGGCAAGTGGGAGTATTTTATTCATATAATAGGAAAGAGAAACTTTTTGCCACTTGCAGTAAACAACCCCCTATTTGCCTAGCCACTCTAATCACATTATGTCATTAATTTCCACTTGAACAATTCATCAGTTGAGGCAAGGATTTGAATCTTGCAGCTGTACCAAACCTCAAGCCAAGGGTTTCCTTTTCAAAATCCCTCCAAAATGCCAAGATTACAAATTTGTCCTCATCCCTTATTTTCCTATAAATAGAGGCTCCCCCTATGTCATTTTCACACCAGAGCTATCAAGAATACACAGAAACTCATAGCTCTCACACATTTCTCACTTACCTTATTTTTCAAAAATCTCAAGTTTCACCAAAATCTGTCTTGGGCAGTTGGTTGTCCAAACTCATTTCCACACATTCCAAACCACCAAAAACCATTTGCACAATCCATAAATGTTGTGTAGAAGGTGCCCATACTCCTAAACCACTCAAAAACACCATTCTCCCAAAAGTCAACTCTCAAACCAAGCAAGTTTGACCTTGTGCTCAAAATCTGCCAAACCTCTAACCAGAGCTGTTTTCCTCATCCTAACCATCCACACACCTTTGATATATGATGCCTCAGCTGTCTATAACATAAAGTAACTTCATCCTCATTTATTTTGAGTCTTGTCACAAGTTTCTTCAAGCACAAGGAAGCTGTTTTCATCAAAATTCTGGTTGGACAGCAGCTGAAGCATTTTCAAGGTATTCCATACTACAACAAGTTTGTGTGAAGGCCTACAACAGGTTGGTGGTTACCATCTTTTTCATTTTCTGTCATAAGCATGATTGGTATGATTGGTGTTTAAATGAAAAATGAAGTTCATATCAAAATCTTCCAGTTTGTTCTTGCCAACTGTTTTGAGTATGTAATTACTTTGGATTGCCATTGCTTTGATATGATTATGTCTTGTGGTGTTTGAGTTATTTTCTGTCATGAGTTTTTGTTGGTTGTTATCACAAAGTCCATTGGTTTTATGTTGGTTCTGTTGCAAACAGCTTGAGAAGTAATCAGAACAGCCTCATTAAATTTTGGCCCTTGTTGACAATTTTGACTAGATTCCCATATGTGCTATTCATTGTTGTGTTTGAGTTCTTGAAACCAAATCTGATTTGGAACTGCAACTTTCTGTTTATGCCTTCAATCTCAATTTTGCAACTAATATGCCATTCTCAAATCCAATGCTTTATTGTTGCATCTTCATGTGAAAATTGTGTATATGCCATGATTGAAGTATGTGACTGCTGGTTTTACACTCAGCTGCAATGTTTCATACTATGATTTTTCTGCATCTCAATTGTTTGAAGAGGGAACTGTTGGTTGCTTTGGTATTACCATGCTTGTCTTGCTACTAGTTGGTAACCTTGTTGAACTTGATAAAAACATAAAGAATCATCTAATAAGATCTGTTGTGATTCATGATACTTTCATTGCTGTCAAATATTTGTAACCATCACAAAATGCACACTTTGAAATTTGAGGCTTGCACATTTGTTTTGTCTTGGAACTTCTACTTGAGGCTTGGTCCATGTTTGTTAACATAAGAGTGGAATATCCAATATGTTTTGACATCATGCTGTTCATCTTGCATCTGTTCTGCCAGTATGAGAAGTATATGCTATGAGTTTGAAGTCTTTGTGAAGTTATGACTGTTTTTGTTTTGAAACTGTTTTCAAATTTCCACGACATATACCAGGTTTTACTTGAAGTCACATTCAAACCTTACATCATGTTTTGATCCTTGAGTATGCATGAACCATGTTTTGTATGACAAGTATGTGAGCTACATCATTGAATTCCTACACTTTTTCCAATACAAACCACAAGCATGCTTTCAAAATCACTAACAGTCCAACACCAAATTTTTGTTTGAGGCCTCTCTATATGATTTTTGGCATCCTAATCCCATGAATATAATATTTGTGACTTGTACATGCCATCACTCATCATCATCTCTTTCTGTTATGAGCTGAAGCCTACATGTTGCATTTTCAAAGCATTTCTTGCTACCTACATGCCACTTTTGGTTTGAAACTATTTCTGTTTGATTTGTGCACTTAGAATCATTAGATAACATGTGTATAAGATTTTCACACTTTCATTTGAGCATGTTTCCTCTTATGTTGAACTATGGCCATCATCATGCATTTTCAAGGCATTTTTTGCAATTGACATGTCACTTTTAGATTAAACTTGTTTATGCATATTTTTTTGCATCAAAATCATTAGATTATATGTTTATGAGTTGTGCACACCTTCACATGTTCATGTTTCTTGCTGTTATGAGTTGTGCCTTTCAACTTGCATTTTCAAAGCTTTACACTACCAACAGCATATCCAATTCGTGTTTTAAGATGTTTCTGTTTGAGCTATGAGTCTATAATCATTAGTTAGCATGTTTTAGATTTGTGCGTGATGATTTAAGCCTGCCATGTATACCATGACTTACCCTGTTGCATCACTAGCTGTTTCTTTGTTCAACAGTTTTACATTTTCAACTGTGTGTTTGCAATAACATGCCAAATCCTATTTTCATATGTTTCTCATTGATCTTTGAAGCTGGTTAGCATGTTTAGGGTTGGTATGTGATGTTTGTGTGATCTGAAACTGACTTGTTCATACCATGTACCATGTTGCATTTAAACTCATTTTCCATTTTCAAGACAGTTTTACATCTTCCTTTATGCTTGCCATCAACATACTAGATTCTGTTTTGAAAGAAGTGTGACTGAATTTTGAGCATAAAATCATCAGTTAGCATATATGTGATGTGGGTGTGTTGATTACATGACATGAATCACCTCATTTTGGAATTGTACCAGCTTGCATCATCAACTTGTTTTCAACAGCTTTTGCATTACCACAGTTGCACACACCACACCAGTTTCTGTTTGAACAATGATTGAATGATCCACGAATCCTAGAGCCAGCTAGCTAACATGATTTGAAGCTTGTATGTAATGTGTATAGACTGAACCTACTCACTTGAACTTTGACAGCCTGCATTATTTCATGCCATAATTGCAGCCATGCATCATTTTCTGTTCTGCTTGATTTGTGTTTGAGTTTTAAGTGTAGAATCATCTGTCAACATATTTATAGCTTGTGTGTAATGATTGTTTGATCTAAATCCACTCAATTCATGCCATGAGTTTCTTGATGCATCATCAATTCAACAGTTTTTGTATTTCATTTCACAGTTGCACACAACATGCCTTTTTTATGTTTGAAGCATTTTTTGATTCATGAACATGAAATCATCTGTCAACATGATTGAAGCTTGTATGTAATGTGTATGAAGACTGAACCTACTCACTTGAACTTTGACAGCTTGCTCACATTCATGCTATAATTACAACCAATGAGTCATTTTCTGTTCTGTTTGAATTGTGACTGATCCTTGAGTGTGGAAACTTCATTTAGTATATTTGGAGATTGTGTGTGATGCTTGCTTGATCAGAATTTGCTCAATTCATGCCATGAAGTTCTTTATGCATTTTAACATGCCATTTTGCATTTGCTATCGAATTTCTCTTTGTGAGCATGATCTTAAAAATCCAATGATACCATCATATTCCTTGTTTAATTCTGAGTAATTTAGACTCTTGGTTTGTAAGAATTGATGCCCTTTTGAGGAAGTTTGATTTCAATCCGCCCTTCATGAATATTGCCTTGCCCTGGCCCAGATTTTATCACAAAGGAACCCTTATATGTTATTTGGGGTGGCTAAATACTTGGATGTAACGCCACCCCAGTGGCTGTCACTTGCGTTCCTAATGCCTTTCATTCCTTGCGTCCTGAGCTCGATCCCTATAGGGGACACTTTTCGGTATTTTATTTTTGCTGCTCATATTATATTATTTTCTTCTTCTTTTCCATCCATGTAACATGCGCGCGCAGTTGGCTGGGTGGTGTTGTTTTGAGTTTGTAAACATGAGGGCATGAGTTCAACTCTTGTCATGACCATTTCATTCTTTTTATCACTTGCTATTTATTATTTTCTTCATGAAAAATCAATAATTCATAACTTGCTCATTTTTTGCTATTTTCAATCCATTCTTTTTGCAAAATGTTCATAATATTGCCTAGTTTTATTTAATGAAAAAATATTTCAAGTTGTTCATGTTTATGATGCTTCTTGCCTACTTGAAAGTTTTTTTTATTACCTTGCATCTTGTTGAACTTCTTTTGAACCATGCTTGATTTTATCTTGTAAGATTTGTTTGTGATTGATTCCTTTGCGTTTGTTAACATGTTAAGGCTTTATCCTCTTTTGGTTGTCACCATGAATTTATCTATTTCCTCCTACTTTGACGTACTTGCTTGTTGTAACATGCTTGTACATGCTTGGTCGTAACCATGTTTCTAGTATTTCTCCTGTCTGATATTTATGCTTTGTTAAATTTAGTTTCCCCAGGTGATGGAACTCTTTAGCTTTCATCCAAGTTGCCTCCCCTTCTATCCTTCCAAAGGAAAGGTCTCTCTATTGAGCTTTGGGTCATAGATAACTCATCTCTCTCCCTCGACTTTGTCAAGTCATCTACCCGCTTAGTTAAGTTAGAACCTGTCCATTAGACTTTGCTTAAGTCTACAAAGCCACCCCTCGTTAGGAGTGCTCTTTCAACTAGAACTTAGGATAGAGTTTGTTAACTCTATGTAAGAATCATCGTCATGATTACTTACTTCCCCTTCTTGAGTGTTCAACTTAGATCTAGAGAGTTTTCTTAAACTCTACACAAGCATTGTCATGTTTGCTCCCCTTTGAACCTTGATCGTAATCAAGTGTTCTTTAAACCTAGTGAGGTGAACTACGATTGCTCTGATTCTATCCTAGTTAGGATACGTAGGCAGAAGATGCGATATCTTTGTGAGCAAGCTTAGTGTATATATCTTTAGGTTTTAACCTTTATCCAATCCATAGCAAACACTTAGCAACTTAGCATACAAACAAACAAAAGGTTCCTGTAGAGTACTACAGATGTTTAGAATATGAAATACCTACCCTATGCATAACCAACCCCCGATCCCCGAATCTCTTAGCGTTGTTGTTACATCGCGCAAAAGGTTCTTTCTCTCTTTAGACCTATCCTTTGGATAAATTAAAGTCCGGTTGTGAATTCTAAGAATTAAAGATTCAAGTTAATTCAATAGCTTGGTATCACGATTCTCACCGCAACCGAAATGACGACTTCACTGGAGAGACAAACTTGAGGGTTTAGCCTATTTTGTTTATTTATGTGCTATATTTGCTTTACATGTATATTTGTGTATATTTGTTTGATTGTTGGATCTTGGGACCTTTTGAGTGGTGAGACGGTCCTATACCCGGACTTGAGTGCAATTGTGATAGGACGGTGGTATATTCAAGGAGGCTTATAGGGAGTTGATTCCCGATCAAGCTAACTTGAGAAACCACCGCTCAGTGTAGGCCCTCTTGAGAGTTTAGTATTGTTGATCGAGTATTCATGAAAACAATGCTACTTTCGACGAAGGAGCCCATGACACTGTAGACTTTTAGATCACATTCTACCCCACTTTGGCCTTACTAGGACGTAGTGCGATGGCTATAAGGAAGTATTTCCGAAATAGTTGATACGCGATACTACACTTGGACGAGACTCTCTTGAGAATATTATCGATTACCAAGTAATTTGGGAAGTTGATAATATCTGAAAGATGGGTTGATGACTCTGGGAACCATTTAGCACCCTGCTCTACAGGTTTGAAAATCCCTAATACATACCTTTTGGGGATGGGTAGACCTTGGATTCACGCTCGTCCTTTAAACCTAGGCTTGTGTTTTTGTGCATATGTGTGATCTTTGCATTTACCTGTGTTTGTGCATTCTTGCATTCATGAACATCATATCATAGAAGTTTCATGGAACTCAGATTCTTTTTTTTTTTTGTAAACATCAGAGATCACTATGGAGGGTGAAAGAAAGAAAACATTGAAGTACACTTACAAAGGTTTTAAGCTAGATGACCTAAGGAGGTTGGGTACCTTGGTGACAGATCCAGAGGGTTTCCAGAGTAGGTATGGGAAGCTGTTGTTGCTATTGAAGATAAAAGTGGACAGTGGACTTCTTTCTATGCTTCTCTAGTTTTATGATCCGCTTTATCACTGTTTCACCTTTTCCGATTATCAGCTAGTACCCACACTAGAAGAATACTCTCAGTTGGTTGGGTTGCCCATTCTTGAAGATTCTCCTTTTCCGATCATGGAGAAGGACCCTAAGGAACAAGATATTGCCAAAGCCACACGTTTGGGATTAGTTGATATTCAAAAGAACACGACCACAAAAGGAGGAGTTTTTGGGTTGAGTGCAGAATTCTTGGTTGAAAAAGCTCAGTACTATGCAAATCATTTGAGCATGGATGCATTCGAGGCTATCCTTGCCTTGCTCATTTATGGCATCTTCCTGTTCCCCAACTTTGATAACTTTGTAGACCTCAACGCCATTAAGATTTTCTTGTAGAAAAACCCTATACCTACTCTGTTAGCAGACGCGTACCATTCTGTTTATCTCAGGAATTTCCACAAGGGAAGGATGATCACTTGTTGTGCTCCTTTATTGTACAAGTGGTTTATTTCACACTTGCCTAAAGCTCATGCCTTTTGGGATCCGAAGAAGGGGTGGTGGTCACAGAAGATTATGGCTCTCACGCACTCTAATATTGATTGGTATAATCATGAATATGATGGGATAATGATCATTGACAGTTGTGGAAATTTTGGTAATGTGCCTCTTCTTGGTGCCAATGGAGGAATCAGTTATAGCCCAGTCCTTGCTCGTCGACAGTTGGGATATCCTTTGAGAGACAAGCCAAACAGTGTTAATGTGGAAAGTATTTTCTTTAAAGAAGAGGGCAATAATCAAGAGCAGAAAGAAAAGATTCTAAAAGCCTAGGGTCATTTGCACAAAAAAGGAAAGAAAGACTTGGGAAAACCCAATTGTATCTCTTTAGAACCTTATCTCCAATGAATTCGAAAAAGAGCCATTGAGTTGAAGATGCCATATTCCCGACAAGAACCCATGGCTTTAAAAGAGGAGCATACCTTGATCTTCATGTCTGAAGAGGAGAAGTTAAGGATCGCTTTGAGCAAGGCACGAAAAACCAAAGACGCTTGGAAGCACAAGTACCAAGTGGTTGTTGAAGAGAATGCAGAGCTCCAGAAGATATTAGAGTTGAAGAATGAAGAAGTACTCTCTGTTGCACCCCAAAATTTGCCCTCACAATACAAGACTTTGTGTTCCAAGAAGGTTCACAAGGTTCACAAAATTCATAATTGGTCAGAAGAGTTGACAATTCCCTCAGACAATGCACCTCCTAAGCAGTGCATCCAAAACTAGGGTTTTGACTTTAATCAGGCTAAATGGACTTCCAAGACTTCAAGTGAGCTTCATAACATCTTATATGTGTATAAGAACCCCCATGTCAAGTTTCAAGACTTTTCTCAAAAGTTTGCTCAGTCAGAAGATCAGATAAGTCAAAAGCAGTCAATGCAGTTAAAAGGTCAAACTGAGGTCAACTGTGGTCAAACCAAAGTCAAACTTCATGATTTTTTTTGCCAACATCAAAGAGAGGTTGGGTGAGAAATATTATCATAATAACTGTAATACCCCAAATTTTGCCCTAAGATTTGTCGTCGCATTTCATTGCATTTAATCAATTACTAACAAATTTGTGTAGTCGTTTGACTTTTTGCAGGTAAATATCATATGGCATGCACTTTTTTTCTAAAAAGTAAAAATGGCACAATTGGCAGGAGGACATGTGTAAGGAGTTATGAGTGTGAGAGGTTGAGAGTTCGAATCTCACCTTTGGCACTTTTTGTTGTTTTTATTATTTTTACTCTAAATTTTTCTATCTTTCATTAAAAAAATAACAAAAATAGTTTTTTATTATTATTTAATTATTATTTTCGTATTTTAATTAAATCATTTTTTAAAATATTATTTTTTTCACTTTTTTCTAAATTATTCATAAAAATATCCAAAAAATCATAAAATAAAAAAATATTGAAAAAAATTTTGTTCTTTTTATAATATTTTTTATTTTAGGAATCAATAGGATTATTAGTTTTTATTTTAAGTTTATTTTAATTATTTTAAATTATTTAAATTTTATTTTTTCTTAACTAATTATTTAGTTTGGGCTTTAAAATGGGCTTTAGGGACATTATTGACAATTTGGTGTTAACCCTAATTTGTTCCCTATATATACATGTGTTGCCTTGTTGGAAAAGAAGAGAGAATGAAAAAAACCTAAGAGGAGTGAGTGCCGTTGGCCGTTATTTAGTTTTCGTCTTCATCCATTACTATTATTTCTTTTTCTTCATCGTTTACCGTTATTTCTTTTCCTCCATCTATTACTGTTGTTTCTTTTTCTTCATCTTTTACCGTTATTTCTTTTTCTTCATCTATTACCGTTATTTCTTTTTCTTTATCTATTACTGTTGCGTTTATATATATATAATTTTTAAATTGTTAGAGTTTATATATATAAGATTTTTGATCGAATTATGTCGATACGATGTTTGCACATTTGTGTGCATGACGCGTGACATTTGTGTTAGTTCGATCTGGTTGCGATGATCGCATTTTTGTGTGAGCAATAATACTATTTTTTGCTTAATTTCTTTTTCTTTGCGATAAATTTTGTTTCGTCCGATTTAGATCTGGTTGCGATGAGCGCATTTCTGCGTTAGCAACATTGTTGGATTATTTGGCACATTTAAAATTCATTATTGCTTTATTATTATTATTATTATTATTATTATTATTATTATTATTATTATTATTATTATTATTATTATTATTATTATCATTATTTATTATTATTATCATTATTATCATTATTATTATTATTGTTATCATTAATTTATTAAAATTTGTTGTAATATAAAAATCTGTTTTTTTAAAATAAATGACATTAACATCTTTTTTCCAAATTAATATGAAAACCTAATTTTAATTTTCTATATGATTCTATGTATATATTTATTATAATTCTTGTAAATTTTTGTAAATAAAATTAAACCTTATAAACACTTCATGTAAAATTTTGGTGAATTTGATTATTGATTAGTTAAAATTTGTTTTCATCATAATGTGTAAATATTTTTCTTAATAATTGTTAATATATAATTAGAGATAATTAAATTTTTGTAAATGATTAAGAAATTTATAATTATGTTATATTTAGAACTTTATATTATAGTAATTATTTAATCATTTATGTTTCTAAATAAAAATCAAATCTTATGATATTTAGAACTTTATATTATAGTAATTATTTAATCATTTATGTTTCTAAATAAAAAATCAAATCTTATGATATTTAGAACTTTATATTATAGTAATTATTTAATCATTTATGTTTCTAAATAAAAATCAAATCTTATGTTTAATCACGTTATTAATTAATTATTATTGCTAATCATATTTTGTTGCTTATTATTATTTTGAAATTTCTATCTTATTATTTTTTCTAACTTTGTCTATTTTTCTCATTATTATTGTTTCAACTAATTATTTTCACTAACTTTATATTTATACTAACCTTATTTAATTTTTCTTATTATTTACTAACCCTAATATTTTATTTGCTTATTTGTTATTTTTTTTATTTATTATAATTTTGTAATTGCCTCTTGGATGTAAATTGTAATTACTTAATTATTATTATCATTATGGTTAGTAATTAGGGAGTGCTAATATGTATGATATTTAAAAAAATAAATTAGATCATTTTAATATAAGATAATTAAATTAAACATTTCACACACGTAAGTCGATTTTAATCGCCGTCTCACTTCTTAAGGATATCCCTCAAGTTGCCTATGAATATTGGTTAAGTGGGGTGTATAAAGCAAGTCCCTCAAAAAGAAAATCATCAAAGTCCCTTATGGTTGCCTTTACGAATCGAGTCCCTTTCGAAAAATGATGATGGTCCCTTATATGTGCTTATTACATCCCACAATGGCCTTCGAAGTCAAATTGTCCCTCACATGTCCCTTAACATCCAAAGTAAGGACTACCTACTCCATTATAGTAGGGATAGTCTTACTAAGGAAAGGATAAAGAATAAGAAAAACCTTAAAACATTAGGGTAGGCTACTCCTAGATACTTGCTCACTTCAAAACTTTTTCACACTTAAACAAATTTTCAACAAGTTTTCAAACAAGTTCTTAACACATCCTTACATGGATTATTTATTAACTATTCTGAAAATTTTCTATTCACACACTACACTTTCAAAACAATTCAAAAGTGAGCTTAAGTACCTAAGAGCCCATGGATAACCATGGATGAAAAGGGTGCTAACACCTTCCCTTTTCATAACTTACCCCCCGGACCCAAAATATTCTCTAAGGTCTTTCCTGTTCTTTTATAACCTTTCCTTATGGATAAAATAAAAGTCGGTGGCGACTCTTGCTATCCGCAACATTGTTTAAAGTCAGTTCTCCCACCGTGTTACAGAACTGGCGACTCTGCTGGGGACCTATTTAAGAGGGGTACCCTTAGGAATTAAGATCACTTTAAATTGTTTGCCTTGTTTGCTTTATTATTATATTGTTGGGGTGCTCTTATGTGTGAAAGGTCCTAACCCGGATCTAGTGTACCTTAGGTAAATGGCAATAGACCAAGGAAACTGTACGACGTATATCGATACGGTTGATCTGGTGGCCATAGTTAGTGCGACTTCTTGGTTGGTGCTTATATTCCTTAAGTCAAGTTGAGGATAATATTGAGGCTGCCATATGTTGTCAATGCACTAACTGACTTTTAGAACCCTAGTTAACTCATCTTGGCCTTTAAAAAGTAGTGAGGTAACCGGCTTTGGTGCAGACTGAAGTTGGTTGACACTCGATACTACGCTCATTGAGATCTTAAACTTGGAGGGTTTTGGTTGGCAAGTAAGTTGCCTTCTGAACAACCACCCTTGTGAAGGATCAATGATATTGAGATCCCTTAGAACCTGGTTACTTTTGTAGGACAGGATGAACCATCTAACTTCAGGGGAGGGTACTTGCCTTTGAACCTCATGCAAGCCTTTAAACCTAGGGTTATGGTGTGACTTGTTTGTGTGTGCCACATGTTTGTGATTGAGCATGACATCATGACATCATCATGCATCATAAGCATATCATTTTCCCTAACCATTTCAAGGACCAAAGGATTTATCTTTGTTCTTTGTTGCAGGTCATGGCTTCTGCTCGTAGAAACACCATCAGGATCAACTTTGTAGGGATACCTGCTAAGCTCAAGGAGTTGGTTTCCCTAGTGCCTGATCATTCCCAGTTCAACAAGAGACATGGTCACTTATTGGATCTAGTTACTTCAGGGTTCAGTGAAGACATGATGAGTGTGCTGTTTCAGTTCTTTGACCCTAAGCACCATTGCTTTACATTTCCTGATTATCAGCTGGTTCCAACCATGGAGGAGTTCTCTAAACTTCTGGGTATACCTGTTCTTGATCAGAAGCCATTCATAGGCTTAGAGAAGGAGCTTAAACCAGAAGTTATTGCTGCAGCTCTACATCTGAAGAAGTCTGACATTGTTCTAGAGACGAGAAGTGGAGTTAAAGGTATTCTTGCCAAGGTATTAATGGATAAAGCTCGAATGTTCTTGAAGGCTATGAGCTACGATGCTTTTGAGGAGATCTTAGCCTTATTGATTTATGGCTTAGTGTTGTTCCCCAATCCTGATCAGTTCATAGACGTTCATGCCATCAACATATTCCTGAGTCACAATCCAGTGCCTACCTTACTTGGAGACATCCTACATTCTCTTCACACCCGTACTACAAGGGCAAGAGGAACTTTGATGTGCTGCATACCTTTACTTTCTAGGTGGTTTATTTCTCATCTTCCTCGCTCAGTAATGAAGAATGAGCAAGGGTTCAGATGGTCCAAGAGGATCATGTCACTTTCTCACTCAGACATCCATTGGTGCTCCAGATCTATGGAGAATGTCACCATCATTGACCGTTGTGGGGAGTTTCCTAATGTGCCACTTCTAGGCATAAGAGGAGGCATCACCTACAACCCATCTCTAGCTTTACGACAGTTTGGTTACGCCCGGAGCGATGGTCCACATGACATGTTGATTCAGGGCATTGTGTTTGATTACGACAACGATCTTCAGGGTTACCGTCAGAGATTCATCCGAGCTTGGGGAAAGGTAAACAGGATTGACAGCAAGACACTGGAGCCTAAGTACACTATTCCTATGGAGGCTTATCTCAGATGGGTACGATCTCGTGCTCAGACACTCATGATGCCATATCCTGCCGTCCTACCAGTTACCATGGAACCTGTTGCTGAAGGAGACACAGCTTATACCATCCTTCACCCAGACATGCCTACTGATATGGAAGACTTGCAGAGATCATGGATCCAACTGAAAGAGCAAAGGGATACTTTCGAGGCTCATTACAAAGCAAGCCAAGCAAGGATCCTAGAGCTAACAAAGCTACTTCATGAGGAACGAATCTCAACTCATACCTCAACACAAAGAGGAAACGTCCATGGGAGACTTAAAACCCCATCTTCTGTACTTATTTCGTTTTCATTTTTTGTAAGCCTAAAAGGCAAAACAAGTTATTACTAATAAAAAGTTACTTTCTTGTTTGTTTAAGCAACTTTAAATCCTGCGGTCCTTGAAAACATTGCATATGCATTCCCATATCATTGCATCACAGGTTATAATCGTGCACAGGTTTCTCATCTTCTCGCTGTTTATTTCAGCAATGGCTCTTGAACAATCAGTTAAGGATCTCCAAGCACAGAATGCACAGTTCTAAGAGCTGATCCTGAACCTATCCAAGGGGCAGGAGCCTTTACCTGATATGCCTATTGACATTGATAATATTGCTGGATCTAGCAAGATCACTCGTAGTGGAAGAGTCTTCTCTCCTCCAGTTGCTTCTAAGAGTGCAGTTACTCCTGCTGTTACTTCCACCACTGATGCTCGGGGCAAGGGTCCTGTTATTGAGCCTGTATCTACTGATGTGCCAGCTGCTGATGACCTCTCTAAGCAGATGGAAGAAGTATTGAAAATCATCCGCAAGAGTGATTATGATATTGTTGATCAGCTGGGGCATACTCCCTCAAAGATTTCTATGCTCTCCCTGTTATTATGTTCCGAGGCTCATGCCAAGTCATTGATCAAGTTTCTAAAGATGGCTCATGTACCCAGTGCAATTTCTGTGGACCAGTTTGAGAATTGTGTTGCTCACCTGACCTATGACAACGGGTTAGGATTTTCTGATGCTGACTTGACCCCTGCCAAGAGGGATCATAACAGGGCCTTGCATATTTCAATTGAATGCAGGGGCACTACCCTGTCTCATGTGCTGATAGACAATGGTTCCTCTCTGAATGTGTTGCCTAAGGAAGTCCTGAACAAGCTGAGTCCTGAAGATACGGTATTGAAGCCCAGTAATATTGTGGTAAAGGCTTTTGATGGTTCTAGAAGAGTAGTGCATGGGGAAATTGATCTTCCAATCAAGGTTGGCTCTCAGGTGTTTACTGCTACATTCTATGTGATGGATATTCGTCCTTCGTACTCATGTCTGCTTGGTCGTCCCTGGATCCATGGGGCAGGTGCTGTGACCTCCACATTACATCAAAAGTTGAGATATCCGGTGAATGGAAAAGTTGTTATTGTCTTTGGAGAGGAAGAATACTTTGTCAGCCATGTAAACACTTTCAACTTGGAGGCATGGATTTTTCCTACTGTGGGTGCTGGACTCAATAATTGGACAGCTGAAGATGTTATCCCTATCTCCTTTAGTCAGGAGTAAATACTATTACTGTGTTATGTTTTTAAATTTGCAATTTTTGGAACAATTAAAACTTTCAAGCCATGTGCCTTACCCGGGGCACAATGGTGTGCTTGTTACGGGTTGTCATTTCATTTGCATACTGCATTCAATAAAATCAGTGGACGTTTCGTTTTCGTAAATATTGTGTTCCTTGTCTTTCTTTTTCTTTTATTTTTGCTTTATCAGCTATGTGTTCTTACACACACCCACGTCACTAAAATGCCGATCCTCATCCACTCTGGATCCAATTGATAACAGTTCTACTATTGCCAATTACAATTTCGAGAATCCGATCTATCAAACTGAAGACGGAAACGAGGACGATTGTGAAATATCTGTAGGGCTTGCTAGGTTGTTACAACAAGAAGAGAAAGCTATACAGCCACATGAAGAGCCGGTCGAAGTTGTGAATCTGGGAACTGAAGAAAACAGAAAAGAGGTCCAGATAGGGGCTGATTTAGACAACACTGCTCAGCATAAGAATGCAGGGGCAACATATCAGCGTGCTATGGTGGCTTTGTTTCATGATATGATTCATCATGAGATAGAGGTATATGTGGATGATATGATAGCCAGGTCTCAGAATGAAGAACAACATCTTGATCATCTGCACAAGTTGTTTGAGAGGTTGAAGAAATACAGGTTGAGATTAAATCCAAACAAGTGTACTTTTGGAGTTAGATCTGGAAAGCTCCTGGGTTTCATTGTCAGTGGAAAAGGTATTGAAGTGGATCCTGCAAAAGTGAAAGCTATACGAGAGATGCCAGCTCCCCGTACTGAGAAGGAGGTTAGAGGTTTCTTGGGACTACATTGCAAGATTTATTTCCCAATTAACTACCATCTGTGAGCCAATCTTCAAGTTGTTGAAGAAAGATCAGGTGATGGAATGGAATGATGAGTGCCAGACTGCCTTTGATGAAATCAAGAGATATTTGCTAGAACCTCCAATTTTAATGCCACCAGTTGATGGAAGACCCTTGATTATGTATTTAACAGTATTAGACAACTCAATGGGGTGTGTATTGGGGCAACATGACGAGTCTGGTCGAAAAGAGCAGGCAATATACTACCTTAGCAAAAAGTTTACCGACTGTGAAACAAAATACTCACTGCTCGAGAAAACTTGCTGCGCTTTGGCACGGGCTGCTCGCCGACTAAGACAGTATATGTTGACCCATACTACCTTGTTGATTTCAAAGATGAATGGGGCAGTTGAAGCTGCTAATAAGAACATTAAGAAGATTGTACAGAAGATAACTGTTACTTACAAGGATTTGCACGAGATGTTACCATTTGCTCTGCATGGTTATCGTACTACAATACGTACTTCAACCGGGGCAACCCCATTCTCCTTGGTCTATGGTATGGAAGCAGTTCTGCCTATTGAAGTTCAGATCCCCTCCTTGAGAATTATGAAGGATGCAGGCTTGGATGAAGATGAGTGGATTCAGACTCGACTTGACCAGATAAATTTGATTGATGAGAAAAGGTTAACAGCAGTTTGTCATGGCCAGATGTACCAGAAACGGATGATCAAAGCTTTTAACAAGAAGGTTAAGCCAAAGGTATATCAGGCTGGTGACTTGGTAATCAAGCGTATCATATTACCACAGGGTGATCCTAGGGGCAAGTGGACTCCAACATATGAGGGACCATTTGTAGTCAAGACAGTGTTCTCAGGAGGTGCCATGATACTGACTACAATGGATGGTGAAGACTTCCCACAACCTGTAAACGCAGACATAGTTAAAAAATACTACGCATAAAAAGAGACCCGCTAGGTTGACAGGCCTAGGCAAAAATAAGGGCATCCCGGCAAACCAAAAGGGTTTGGGCAAAAATTAGGGATATATATATAAAAAGATGTACACCCGGCAAGTCGAAAACCTGAAAAGGCGGCTTGGGCAAAAAAGGGTATCCCGGTGGATTGAAAACCTGAAAGGGCAATCCAGGCAAAAGTTAGGGATTAAAGCGTATGACTATGTCTCGTTTGGATCACTCATGAAACTGCAACCAGTTGTACTACTTACTCAAGCTCAAACAGATAAAGCTCAATCCAATCGTTTCCGTCTCAACAGCAAGAAGATGAGATACTTGAGTGGCAATAGTAGAATTGAAACTCAATAGGATTATTTCCCACATAGCTGATTCTTTTTGTAAAACTTCATGACAAAATTCTCTTACTAGGGTTTATGTCTCCTTGTACAAACTTACCCGTGTATGGGTCACTTTTGATATAAATAAATTCCATCTTTTGAATCCAGATTCACTTTTACCCTATTTACATAAGCGAAACGTCCATTGGTTGTGTTTGAATGTATGTATGCCTTTGAATATGATTGATGTTTACCAGAAACGCATGTATGCTTTTAATATGATTGATGTTTACCAGAAATGCATGAAAATGCAGTAATAGTATTTACTAAGGACGAACGAGGGAAGGATTTCAACGAAGCTTCGCCGGTTCATCTTTACAAGACAGTTACAAACCATCAGTAGGACTAATCCATTTTCACAAAGTCTAATCTCCCCTGGAATTTATATCCATCTCTTTTATCCTCATACGGATATACGGGAAATTACTTTCCAATAAGGGCACGATGAACGAAGACGGGATGTTATACTTATCCTACTATCAAACGAAAACGAAGGTTATCTATACCCTACTATCCCCAACAACAGGAGGTTATCTATACCTTGTTATCCCCAGCAGACGGAGGGTTATATATTCTTCAACAACGAATCGGGATTTATTTTCCTTGGCCAGCAGTTGTTATACAAGGATATCCAGACACTTCCAGCAGTGTCATAACATACATACATCATTTACATCATACCATAACATATATGTCTATAGTACATTACCTAAGTGCATCATGTCATACATGCATACATAAAGCATAAACTAATGTTGTTATACAGAATGCTACCTTGTTTTCAGGTTAATTATCCAACAAACAATCTTATGATCTTTGGGACTGCTTTATTGTAACCTCAGGGTTACTTTATCCTCCTGATGAGCTTCTTATTACTTTGGGACTGCTTTATTGTAACCTCAGGGTTATTTTATCCTCCTGATAGCCTCTCATGACTTCAAGACTGCTTTAGAGCTACTGATTGCTCTATCCTCCTGAAATCATCCTATTACTTCAAGACTGCTTTAGAGCTATTCATTGCTCTATCCTCATGAGGTCATATTACTACTTCAAGACTGCTTTAGAGCTATTCATTGCTCTATCCTCCTGAAGCCATCTAATTATTTCAAGACTGCTTTAGAGTTAACCATTGCTCTATCCTCCTGAAATTACATTATTATTTCAAGACTGCTTTAGAGCTATTCATTGCTCTATCCTCCTGAAATCATTACTTCAAGACTGCTTTAGAGCTATTGATTGCTCTATCCTCCTGAAGACATATCACGTTATTATTTCAAGACTGCTTTAGAGCTATTCATTGCTCTATCCTCCTGAAATCATTACTTCAAGACTGCTTTAGAGTATTCATTGCTCTATCCTCCTGAAATCATTACTTCAAGACTGCTTTAGAGCTATTGATTGCTCTATCCTCCTGAAGACATATCACGTTATTATTTCAAGACTGCTTTAGAGCTATTCATTGCTCTATCCTCCTGAAATCATTACTTCAAGACTGCTTTAGAGTTATCCATTGCTCTATCCTCCTGAAATTACATTATTATTTCAAGACTGCTTTAGAGCTATCCATTGCTCTATCCTCCTGAAATCATTACTTCAAGACTGCTTTAGAGCTATTGATTGCTCTATCCTCCTGAAGACATATCACATTATTATTTCAAGACTGCTTTAGAGCTATTCATTGCTCTATCCTCCTGAAATCATTACTTCAAGACTGCTTTAGAGTATTCATTGCTCTATCCTCCTGAAATTACATTATTATTTCAAGACTGCTTTAGACCTATTCATTGCTCTATCCTCCTGAAATCATTACTTCAAGACTGCTTTAGAGCTATTGATTGCTCTATCCTCCTGAAGACATATCACGTTATTATTTCAAGACTGCTTTAGAGCTATTCATTGCTCTATCCTTCTGAAATCATTACTTCAAGACTGCTTTAGAGTATTCATTGCTCTATCCTCCTGAAATTACATTATCATTTCAAGACTGCTTTAGAGCTATTCATTGCTCTATCCTCCTGAAATCATTACTTCAAGACTGCTTTAGAGCTATTGATTGCTCTATCCTCCTGAAGACATATCACGTTATTATTTCAAGACTGCTTTAGAGCTATTCATTGCTCTATCCTCCTGAAATCATTACTTCAAGACTGCTTTAGAGTATTCATTGCTCTATCCTCCTGAAATTACATTATTATTTCAAGACTGCTTTAGAGCTATCCATTGCTCTATCCTCCTGAAATCATTACTTCAAGACTGCTTTAGAGCTATTGATTGCTCTATCCTCCTGAAGACATATCACATTATTATTTCAAGACTGCTTTAGAGCTATTCATTGCTCTATCCTCCTGAAATCATTACTTCAAGACTGCTTTAGAGTATTCATTGCTCTATCCTCCTGAAATTACATTATTATTTCAAGACTGCTTTAGAGCTATTCATTGCTCTATCCTCCTGAAATCATTACTTCAAGACTGCTTTAGAGCTATTGAAGTCTCTATCCTCCTGAAGACATATCACGTTATTATTTCAAGACTGCTTTAGAGCTATTCATTGCTCTATCCTCCTGAAATCATTACTTCAAGACTGCTTTAGAGTATTCATTGCTCTATCCTCCTGAAATTACATTATTATTTCAAGACTGCTTTAGAGCTATTCATTGCTCTATCCTCCTGAAATCATTACTTCAAGACTGCTTTAGAGCTATTGATTGCTCTATCCTCCTGAAGACATATCACGTTATTATTTCAAGACTGCTTTAGAGCTATTCATTGCTCTATCCTCCTGAAATCATTACTTCAAGACTGCTTTAGAGTATTCATTGCTCTATCCTCCTGAAATTACATTATTATTTCAAGACTGCTTTAGAGCTATTCATTGCTCTATCCTCCTAAAATCATTACTTCAAGACTGCTTTAGAGCTATTGATTGCTCTATCCTCCTGAAGACATATCACGTTATTATTTCAAGACTGCTTTAGAGCTATTCATTGCTCTATCCTCCTGAAATCATTACTTCAAGACTGCTTTAGAGTATTCATTGCTCTATCCTCCTGAAATTACATTATTATTTCAAGACTGCTTTAGAGCTATTCATTGCTCTATCCTCCTGAAATCATTACTTCAAGACTGCTTTAGAGCTATTGATTGCTCTATCCTCCTGAAGACATATCACGTTATTATTTCAAGACTGCTTTAGAGCTATTCATTGCTCTATCCTCCTGAAATCATTACTTCAAGACTACTTTAGAGCTGTTGATTGCTCTATCCTCCTGAAGCCATTCTATTACTTCAAGACTGCTTTAGAGCTATTGATTGCTCTATCCTCCTGAAGCCATTATTACTTCAAGACTGCTTTAGAGCTATTGATTGCTCTATCCTCCTGAGGTCCGATTTATCACTTCAAGACTGCTTTAGGGTTATCATTATTGATCGCTCTATCCTCATGAAGACATGCTGTTACATCAGTATTACTCCAGACTCCTGACAGCTCTCATTATACTACTGAAGAACTTTCCCCTAGTGGCATCTTTAAGCCCACTCAATCATGTTCAACCAACCATCAATATCACTCCATGCACTGGTGAGTGCAAATTTTTGGGCTTTTGTGTTCAATCCCCTTCAACCTTCCAGGTTACGACTGGCAAATATACCAATCTAACCCCTCAGGTTTCAGAAAATTGAACAGGGGAAGCTGTTGCACCCCAAAATTTGCCCTCACAATACAAGACTTTGTGTTCCAAGAAGGTTCACAAGGTTCACAAAATTCATAATTGGTCAGAAGAGTTGACAATTCCCTCAGACAATGCACCTCCTAAGCAGTGCATCCAAAACTAGGGTTTTGACTTTAATCAGGCTAAATGGACTTCCAAGACTTCAAGTGAGCTTCATAACATCTTATATGTGTATAAGAACCCCCATGTCAAGTTTCAAGACTTTTCTCAAAAGTTTGCTCAGTCAGAAGATCAGATAAGTCAAAAGCAGTCAATGCAGTTAAAAGGTCAAACTGAGGTCAACTGTGGTCAAACCAAAGTCAAACTTCATGATTTTTTTTGCCAACATCAAAGAGAGGTTGGGTGAGAAATATTATCATAATAACTGTAATACCCCAAATTTTGCCCTAAGATTTGTCGTCGCATTTCATTGCATTTAATCAATTACTAACAAATTTGTGTAGTCGTTTGACTTTTTGCAGGTAAATATCATATGGCATGCACTTTTTTTCTAAAAAGTAAAAATGGCACAATTGGCAGGAGGACATGTGTAAGGAGTTATGAGTGTGAGAGGTTGAGAGTTCGAATCTCACCTTTGGCACTTTTTGTTGTTTTTATTATTTTTACTCTAAATTTTTCTATCTTTCATTAAAAAAATAACAAAAATAGTTTTTTATTATTATTTAATTATTATTTTCGTATTTTAATTAAATCATTTTTTAAAATATTATTTTTTTCACTTTTTTCTAAATTATTCATAAAAATATCCAAAAAATCATAAAATAAAAAAATATTGAAAAAAATTTTGTTCTTTTTATAATATTTTTTATTTTAGGAATCAATAGGATTATTAGTTTTTATTTTAAGTTTATTTTAATTATTTTAAATTATTTAAATTTTATTTTTTCTTAACTAATTATTTAGTTTGGGCTTTAAAATGGGCTTTAGGGACATTATTGACAATTTGGTGTTAACCCTAATTTGTTCCCTATATATACATGTGTTGCCTTGTTGGAAAAGAAGAGAGAATGAAAAAAACCTAAGAGGAGTGAGTGCCGTTGGCCGTTATTTAGTTTTCGTCTTCATCCATTACTATTATTTCTTTTTCTTCATCGTTTACCGTTATTTCTTTTCCTCCATCTATTACTGTTGTTTCTTTTTCTTCATCTTTTACCGTTATTTCTTTTTCTTCATCTATTACCGTTATTTCTTTTTCTTTATCTATTACTGTTGCGTTTATATATATATAATTTTTAAATTGTTAGAGTTTATATATATAAGATTTTTGATCGAATTATGTCGATACGATGTTTGCACATTTGTGTGCATGACGCGTGACATTTGTGTTAGTTCGATCTGGTTGCGATGATCGCATTTTTGTGTGAGCAATAATACTATTTTTTGCTTAATTTCTTTTTCTTTGCGATAAATTTTGTTTCGTCCGATTTAGATCTGGTTGCGATGAGCGCATTTCTGCGTTAGCAACATTGTTGGATTATTTGGCACATTTAAAATTCATTATTGCTTTATTATTATTATTATTATTATTATTATTATTATTATTATTATTATTATTATTATTATTATTATTATTATTATTATTATCATTATTTATTATTATTATCATTATTATCATTATTATTATTATTGTTATCATTAATTTATTAAAATTTGTTGTAATATAAAAATCTGTTTTTTTAAAATAAATGACATTAACATCTTTTTTCCAAATTAATATGAAAACCTAATTTTAATTTTCTATATGATTCTATGTATATATTTATTATAATTCTTGTAAATTTTTGTAAATAAAATTAAACCTTATAAACACTTCATGTAAAATTTTGGTGAATGTGATTATTGATTAGTTAAAATTTGTTTTCATCATAATGTGTAAATATTTTTCTTAATAATTGTTAATATATAATTAGAGATAATTAAATTTTTGTAAATGATTAAGAAATTTATAATTATGTTATATTTAGAACTTTATATTATAGTAATTATTTAATCATTTATGTTTCTAAATAAAAATCAAATCTTATGATATTTAGAACTTTATATTATAGTAATTATTTAATCATTTATGTTTCTAAATAAAAAATCAAATCTTATGATATTTAGAACTTTATATTATAGTAATTATTTAATCATTTATGTTTCTAAATAAAAATCAAATCTTATGTTTAATCACGTTATTAATTAATTATTATTGCTAATCATATTTTGTTGCTTATTATTATTTTGAAATTTCTATCTTATTATTTTTTCTAACTTTGTCTATTTTTCTCATTATTATTGTTTCAACTAATTATTTTCACTAACTTTATATTTATACTAACCTTATTTAATTTTTCTTATTATTTACTAACCCTAATATTTTATTTGCTTATTTGTTATTTTTTTTTATTTATTATAATTTTGTAATTGCCTCTTGGATGTAAATTGTAATTACTTAATTATTATTATCATTATGGTTAGTAATTAGGGAGTGCTAATATGTATGATATTTAAAAAAATAAATTAGATCATTTTAATATAAGATAATTAAATTAAACATTTCACACACGTAAGTCGATTTTAATCGCCGTCTCACTTCTTAAGGATATCCCTCAAGTTGCCTATGAATATTGGTTAAGTGGGGTGTATAAAGCAAGTCCCTCAAAAAGAAAATCATCAAAGTCCCTTATGGTTGCCTTTACGAATCGAGTCCCTTTCGAAAAATGATGATGGTCCCTTATATGTGCTTATTACATCCCACAATGGCCTTCGAAGTCAAATTGTCCCTCACATGTCCCTTAACATCCAAAGTAAGGACTACCTACTCCATTATAGTAGGGATAGTCTTACTAAGGAAAGGATAAAGAATAAGAAAGACCTTAAAACATTAGGGTAGGCTACTCCTAGATACTTGCTCACTTCAAAACTTTTTCACACTTAAACAAATTTTCAACAAGTTTTCAAACAAGTTCTTAACACATCCTTACATGGATTATTTATTAACTATTCTGAAAATTTTCTATTCACACACTACACTTTCAAAACAATTCAAAAGTGAGCTTAAGTACCTAAGAGCCCATGGATAACCATGGATGAAAAGGGTGCTAACACCTTCCCTTTTCATAACTTACCCCCCGGACCCAAAATATTCTCTAAGGTCTTTCCTGTTCTTTTATAACCTTTCCTTATGGATAAAATAAAAGTCGGTGGCGACTCTTGCTATCCGCAACATTGTTTAAAGTCAGTTCTCCCACCGTGTTACACTCTCCTGCAAGAAGAGAAAGGCACAAGAAGATTTATTTTCTTCTAGCCCTCAGTCGACTCCATGGAAGTTAATCGTGGATAAGCTCATTCTTGAGAAAGCACAGATGGAGAAGGAGATTGAGAAGCTCAACTTGAGGCTGCTAGGAGAACCTTCTTAGGACTTTTGTTAGCTTTTATTTAGCTTTCTGTTTAAGACTTTTGTAAGATGTACTAAAATTTTGTAATCCAATGAAATTAAATCAACGATGTTTTTGATGTTTACAAAATCCGAGTTCCATGATGCTTTGCGCATTTGCATTCACATTTATTTAATCATTCAAGGAACTAAAGATGGTTTTGCAAATATTATAAAATGGATTCTGGAAAGAAGACAAAGATTGTGTTCCAAAGCCCAAATTTGGGGAACCTGAAGAAACTGGGAAGTTTGGTAGAAGACCCTGAGGCGTTCAGAGAAAAGTATGGGAATATGCTGTCTTTGCTAGAAATTCAAGTGGATGAAGAGATGTTGGCAGCGCTCGTGCAGTTTTATGACTCGACTTATCATTGTTTCACGTTTCCAGATTACCAGTTGCTGCCAACCTTGGAAGAATATTCTACTCTGATGCGATTGGGAGTCACTCCTAGGCCATTTTCTAGAAGAGAAGGGACTCCTAGCGAAAGAGTAATTGCAGAAGTCGCACATTTTGAGGTGGATGAAGTACGACCTCATATGACTGCTAAGGGAGGGCTATATGGATTTCCGGCTATATTCTTGTATGAAAAAGCTCAATATTATGCCGAGTTGAAGAATTCTGAAGCATTTGAGGCCATGCTGGTTTTGCTAATTTACGGACTTTTCCTGGTTCCGACTGCTGATGATTTTGTGGACGTGAATGCAATCAACCTCTGCTTAATCAAGAATCCCATACCCACTTTGTTAGCTGATGTGTATTTTTCCATCCACCATAGGAACCGTCATGGAGTTGGACAGATTGAGTGTTGCACCATTCTCTTGTACAAGTGGTTTACTTCGCACTTGCCAAGGCTTCCAGCACTCTGGGATATGCAGAATGGACTCTCATGGGTAGAGAAGTTGTTGTTACTCAAACATTCGGATATTAAGTGGTATGACCCTATGTATGAAGGGATTGCTATGATTAAGAGCTGTGGGGATTTCCCAAATGTACCACTTATCAGCATTGATGGTTGCATTAGCTATAATCCTATTTTAGCTCATCGCCAGTTGGGACACCCGATGGAGAATGAACCAGACCCAACCCTTTTGAGAAGTTTCTACATTAAAGAAGGGAAGGACCCGACCTACAAGGCTCGGATTGTGTATGCTTGGCGCCACATCCACACAAGGGGGATGACTGCTTTGGATTACCCCGACACTACTGTTTCAGAATCCTACTTATCATGGGTGAAAGAAGCAGCATTGAAGATGTTCTATACCTGTTTTGAGCCTGACCCAACAAAACTTACTCTTGTTGAAGAATTGAAAGCTGTTTTGGCAAAAGCTGAAAAAGAAGGGAAAGCTTGGAGAGATAAGTATTTCAAGGTTATGCAAGAGAAGGAAGAGCTTTAAGAGTTGGTCCATCAAGGTGGGAAGAAGAGTCAACCAGAAGACGAAGGACCCTCCAGCCAGAAGATATAGGATCTTTTTGTTTTCTATTGTTTTATCATGTATCTGTATTGGAGATTTGTGTTTCAATTTCGAATTGTTGTTGTAAGACTCTTAGTTATCAGTCTATGAAGTCTTTGAATTTGCTTTATTTCCCCATTGTTATAATTTTATCAAATATTTCTTTGGATTCCTTGAATGATTAATTTTTCATTTTGCATATGCACCCATAGCATTTCATATGCATTTCCTGTGCTGTGTCTCATCTCGCTGTCTTATCTCCAGAATCATATTGAATCCTTGCGATCAATACAACACACGAGCCCAAGCTCCTCACAGAATGGAAGAACACAATTCGGCTCTGACTAGGGTTGACAATGAACTTGAAGATTTACGAGGAAGTGTAGGACGAATCATGGAAGTCTTACAAGTCATCAATGCAAAAATGGACACTTAGGCCGCTGTAGTTTCTGAGATCACTAATGTAGTTATGGAGCCGATCCCAACGGTAGTCACTGTTGCAAGTATTCCACCATATGGGTTCATACCAGGTTTTGTACCTCCGCCACCGGTCAGTCAACAATCAGTTCCTCTAGGGGCAGAAATTCCCCGAGCTGTTCCGACTTATACTTCAGCCTCTGTACAAACTCAAGTACGCCCTGTTTTTCACAGCCATCCACAAGTGTTTGAAGTTCCTGATAGGTCTGAAGAAGGAAGTGGATGACATGATAAATTAAAGGAGAGTGTAGAAACTATAGGGAGGAAGGTCAGAGCAATGGAAGGGAATGATATCTTTGGTACTGATGCCAGTGATATGTGTTTAGTGTCTGGATTGGTAATCTCGCCAAAATTCAAAATCCCCAACTTTGATCAGTACACCGGTGCTACTTGTCCTCGGACGCATTTGATCATGTATTACCGAAGAATGGCTGCACATGTAGAAGATGATAAGCTGATGATCCATTGTTTCCAGGATAGCTTGAAAGGAGCCCCTGCTAAGTGGTATTTGAGTTTAGATCAGTCTCGCATTCACAGTTTCCAAGACTTGGCCGATGCTTTCATGAAACATTACAAATACAATATGGACTTAGCCCCAAACAGAAGACAATTGTTGAGTATGACACAAAAGAGTTCCGAATCGTTCAAAGAGTATGCACAACGATGGAGGGAGACTGCCTCTCAGGTAGAACCTCCTTTAAATGAGAAAGAATTAACTGATTGGTTTGTGGATACGGTAAGACCTAAATTTTATGAGATGATTAGCAGTGTAACATCGAGTTTCTCTGACATAGTGGTCGTGGGGGTGAGAGTAGAATTGGGATTGAAGAATGGAAAAATGACTAGTAGTTCTAGTGGTTCCAACAACAACAATGTCAAGAAGTTAAGTGGTAATTTTCATAAAAAGAAGGAAGGAGAAGCAAATGCCATAACAGCGGGAAAAAGAAATCAGACTTGGAAGCAGCCTTACCAACAATATCAACGACCTCCACAAGGCTATGTTCAGCAACCTCAGCAAAATTTGACACAACAACCGATGTATCCAGTACAGTATGCTCAACAACCATATGTGGCAGCTATAACGCCCGCTTTCAGCCACCCTGTTCCAAGTTATCAGACAGTACAACCATCACCCATGTATCAACCAGTTCAACAACAAGGGTATCAACGAGCGCCCAACGCTCCACCCTATCAACAATATCAGCATCCCAGGATTCTGGCACCAAAGCAGAACTACCAAAATCGAAGACCAGCAACCAGGCCTCCATTTCCTCAGATACCAATGACTTATACAGAGTTGTACCCAGCTTTGCTGCAACAAGGGCTGGTAACAACGCGACCAGTGAATACGCCCTCAGACACTTCATCACCTCATTACAATCCAAATGCTCATTGTGCCTTTCATGAAGGTGCCACCGACCATGATTTAGAGGGGTGTCTTGGTTTGAAACATATTGTCAGGGAGCTCATAGAGAAGAAGATTTTGTCTTTTGATGATGTACCGCCTAATGTTAAAAGTAACCCATTGCCAAATCATGGAGGAGTTAATGCTATCGAAGAAGTTTCAAATGAAAGGTTAGTTTGTGATGTGTCAGAAATCAAGACTTTGTTGAGGTTACTTCACGAGAAACTGTTGAAAGCAAGGCTGATTAAAGGTGCCCATAATGACTGTGAAGAATGTTTTGTTAATCTTAAGGGGTGTGGTGTGGTACAGAAAGATGTGCAAAGTCTGATTGATGATGAATTATTGCAAGTAGGTATCAAGGTAAAGAAGGAGGAAGTTTCAGTGGTTGAGCCTGTGCTCAATATGATCAGCAAAAATGTGAAGCCTGTTTTTGACAAATCTGTTGTTGATCAGCCTCGACCAGTTGTTATTTAAAAGCCGGGATCGTTTCCTTTTGAGAATACAAAGGCAGTTCCGTGGAAGTATGATATGGTTGTGTTAGACCAGAGATCTGGGAAGGTTATTCAGAATGAGAAGGTAAAGGATGACCAGGTTGATGTGACGAATATTGCAGGAACAAGCAAGATGACCCGTAGTGGCCGAATATATCAACCCAAGATAACAGTGGTTGCTCCAAAAGAGGTTACCCTTGCCGTGACAACCAAAGACAAAGAAATACCCATCACAGAAGGAGATGCTGAAGAGTTCTTAATGATCATCCAAAAAAGTGATTATAAGGTTGTGGATCAGCTCCATCAAACCCCCTCAAAAATATCAATTTTGTCTCTCCTGAAGAATTCCCCGACCCACAAAGAGGCTCTACAGAAGGTGTTAATGCAAGCACATGTGTCGAAGGATATAACCCCTGGCCAATTTGATTTGGTGATAGCCAATATTACAGCCTGCAATACTCTGAGTTTCAGTGATGAAGAGTTGCCAAGAGAAGGACGTAGTCATAACCGTGCTTTGCACGTATCTATCAGATGTCAAGAGGACACGTTGGCACGAGTTTTGGTTGATACTAGATCTTCATTGAATGTGTTGCCTGAAAGGTCGCTTGCAAAGTTAGCATATGCAGGGGCAGAGATGAAGCCGATGTCGTTGATTGTGAAGGCTTTTGATGGTTCAAGAAGAACGGTTGTTGGGGAAGTAAAACTGCCAATTATCATAGGCCCTCACGTGTTCGATATCACATTTCAGGTGATGGACATTAACCCGGATTACAGTTGTTCGTTGGGACTGCCTTGGATTCACGCAGTAGGGGCAGTGACTTCCACTTTGCATCAAAGGATGAAATTTGTTGTAAATGACAAACTGGTAATTGTGCATGGCGAAGAGGACTTGATGGTGAGTAATTTATCGTCATTCAGATATATTGAGGCAGATGAGGATGCGTTGGAAACTTCATTCCGAGCGCTTGAAATAGCTAACGCGGTGATGATAGAAAACACAGTGGCAAAGAGTGGTCCATTGTTTGCATCTGCTCAGAGCATCAAGTCTACATTAGAAGAGGGTACTCCTGCAGGTTGGGGAGAGGTTATTGAAGTGAAAGCAAGACTGGGTCACCAAGGGTTGTGTTACAAACCAAATCATGTCGAAGCGTCAATACACGCCGAAGGACGTCCGAAGACTATCCAAGAGGTGTTCATCAGTGGAGGATTCCAAGTCAATGCCATTGGAGAAGATTCTGAAGACGAAGACATTGAACATTTGGTGTATCATTGCGAAGCTACTTTAGGCAATTGGGAGGCTGTTGAGGTTCCCGTGATCTTTCCTGTGTCGAAGTAATTTGTTTGTTTTTCTTTACTTGTTGTTGTTTTATCTTTAAACCTCCATGGCCATGCCCAAGGCTATAGGATGCATTTTTTAAGGGCCCCGTGCTTTCAAGAATATTATGATTAATGAACTATTTTGTTAAATCCTTTGTTGTTGTCTCCTTAATTGTTTTTGTTTCCATGTTTAAAAAGAAGATGGCATTTTCTAAAAAAAATCATCAAAACATTTTTCTTGATTGCTGTATTTGTCCTTGTGTGTTTTAATAAATTAAGCCATTCCAACATACATTGATACCCCAAAAACCGTTGAATCCATTGACTTTGCTTTCCCTCCTGACTTTGACTCACCAATATACCAAGCCGAAGATGAGGACGAAGATTTTGAGATCCCTGATGAATTGGAAAAAATGGCATGTTATGAGCACCCAGAGCTTCAACCTCACAAGGAACAGGTAGATGTTATTAACCTTGGCACCAAAGAAGACAAGAAAGAGGTCAAGATTGGGGAAATACTTGGGGCAGAGGTCAAGCAACAATTGGTAGAGCTTTTAAAAGAGTATGTGGATGTATTTGCTTGGTCATATCAGGATATGCCAGGTTTGGACACAGACATAGTGGTCCATAAGTTACCGCTCTGACCAGAATGCACGCCAGTCAAACAAAAGCTCCGAAGAACTAGACCTGATATGGCTCTTAAGATTAGAGATGAGGTGAAGAAACAGATTGATGCAGGTTTCTTGGCGGTATCCAAGTACCCTGAGTGGGTAGCTAATATTGTACCTGTTCCAAAGAATGATGGGAAGGTCAGAATGTTTGTGGATTATAGGGATCTGAACAAGGCCAGTCCGAAAGATGACTTCCCTTTGCCACATATTGATACATTGGTGGATAATACGACTCGCTTTGCAGTTTTCTCGTTTATGTATGGTTTCTCCGGATACAACCAAATCAAGATGGATCCAGATGATATGGAAAAAACCACTTTCATTACTCCTTGGGGGACTTACTGTTACAAGTTCATGCCTTTCGGTTTGAGGAATGCAGGTTCCACTTATCAAAGAGCCATGGTGACGTTGTTTCATGACATGATGCATAAGGAGATAGAAGTGTATGTTGATGATATGATCGCCAAATCTCAAAGTGAAGAAGACCATTTAAATCATTTGTTGAAATTGTTTGAGAGACTCAGAAAGTATCAGTTGAGACTAAACCCAGCCAAGTGTACTTTTGGAGTGAGATCAGGGAAATTACTTGGTTTCATTGTTAGCCACCGAGGGATTGAGGTAGATCCAGATAAAGTTCGAGCCACTCAAGATATGCCAGCTCCGCAAATTGAGAAACAAGTCAGAGGTTTCCTTGGAAGATTGAACTACATATCCAGATTTATTTCCAATATGACTCCTCTTGTGAACCCATTTTCAAATTGTTATGAAAGGATCAGACAATTGTTTGGAATTCAGATTGCCAGCAAGCGTTTGATAAGATTAAAGGCTACCTTCAAGAGCCTCCGATCTTAATACCTCCTGTTCCGGGAAGACCTCTTTTCATGTATTTAATAATACTCGAGAATTCAATGGGTTGCGTGTGAGGTCAGCAGGATGAGTCCGGACGAAAGGAACATGACATCTATTATTTGAGCAAGAAATTCACCGATTGTGAGATCCAATATTCACTTTTCAAGAAAACTTATTGTGCTTTGGCATGGGCTGCTAGACGTTTGAGGCAGTACATGATTTGTCATACTACTTTGTTGATTTCAAAAATGGACCCAATAAAGTATATCTTTGAGAAGCCCGCTCAGACAGGAAGACTCGCCCGTTGGAATATGTTGTTATCAGAATATGACATCCAGTATGTGACCCAGAAGTCAGTCAAAGGCAATGTCTTATCAGATTATCTCGCAGATCAGCCAGTTGAAGATTACGAGTCTCTCAAGTTTTTATTTTCTGGACGAAGATATTATGTTGGTAAAAGATTATGAAGAGCCAGGTCCTGATGAAGGTCCCGAGCCAGGTCTTTGGTGGAAAATGATGTTTGATGGTTCCTTAAATTACAGTGGGCATGGCGTAGGTGCCGTTCTGATGAATCCAGAAGGTGGTTATACTCCATTTACAGCAAGGTTAGACTTTGAATGTACAAACAATATTGCCGAATATGAAGCATGCATTCTTGGCCTCGAAGCAGCTATTGACCTAAGAATCAAACTTCTCGAAGTAAGCGGAGATTCAGCTTCGGTTATTTATCAAGTTACAGGTGAATGAGAGACCAGACATGAGAATTTGATCCCTTATAGAGCCTACATCATTGAAATGATTGAATACTTTGATGAGATCACTTTCAAGCATGTTCCGAGAGCTGAAAATCATATTGCCGATGCTCTAGCCATGTTAGCTTCAATGTGGAAAGTCAAGTACCTCAATGATGCTACTCTCATTCGAATTGAACGCAAGACTGAGGCTACCTACTGCCAGATGGTTGAAGAAGAAGTTGATAACAAGCCATGGTTCCACGACATAAAGAATTATTTGTTAAAGCAAGAGTATCCGGTTGATGCTACATCACTTGACAAGAAAAGCTTGAGAAGATTGGCCTCTAAGTTCTTTCTCAGTAATGGTGTGCTCTATAAGAGGAATCATGACATGGTCCTGCTTAGATGTGTCGACAGACGAGAAGAAGATTTGTTAATGCAAGATATTCATGAAGGAACATTTGGCACTCACGCCAATGGATATGCCATGTCCAAGAAGATTTTGAGGGATGGGTATTACTGGTTGACTTTGGAAACTGACTGTATTCAATATGCCAGGAAATGTCACAAATGCCAAATTTATGCGGATAAGATGCATGTGCCTCCAACGTTGTTAAATGTGTTGACGTCACCTTGGCCGTTCTCTATGTGGGGCATTGATATGATTGGGGCAATCGAGCCAAAGGCTTCTAACGGACATCGATTCATTTTGGTCACTATTGATTACTTCACAAAGTGGGTTGAAGCTGCATCCTACGCCAATGTTACTCGACATGTGGTGACCCATTTTATGAAAAAAGGAGATTATCTGTCGATACGGAATCCCAAGCCAAATCATAACAGATAATGGTACTAATCTGAATAACAAAACCATGAAAGAGTTGTATGGTGACTTCAAAATTGAACATCACAATTCTTCTCCTTATCGTCCCAAGATGAATGGAGCTGTCAAAGCTGCGAATAAGAACATCAAGAAGATTTTGCAAAAGATGGTGAAAACATATAAGGATTGGCATGAGATGCTGCCATTTGCCTTGCATGGGTATAGAACGTTCGTTCGCACTTCAACATGGGCAACCCCTTTTTCCTTGGTATATGGGATGGATGCAGTACTTCCTATTGAGGTTGAGATACCTTCCTTAAGAGTCATAATGGAAACTGAGCTTGAAGAAGCAGAATGGGTGAAGGAAAGATTCGATCAGTTGAACCTTATTGACGAAAAGCGTATGACTGCGGTATGTCACGGTCAGTTATATCAGAAAAGGATCAAGAGAGCTTTTGACAAGAAGGTTCGTATCTGAGAATTCTGAGAAGGGGAGCTTGTACTCAAAAAGATTTTGCCAGTTCACAAAGATGCACGGGGAAAATTGATGCCCAACTATGATGGTCCGTTCGTTGTAAAAACAGTCTTCTCAGGAGGCTCGTTAATTCTCACAACAATGGATGGGGAACAACTTACACACCCGGTGAATTCTGATGCAATACGAAAATATTACGCCTAAAAAGAACCCGATAAGTCGAAAACCTGCAAGGGAGGCTTATGCAATAATGGGTATCCCGCTGGATCATAACCTATGAAGGAGGTCCATGCAAAAGTTAGGGATGAGATAAAAAAATGAAATGATGAGCTCGCTAAGTTGAAAACCCGAAAGGGAGGCTTAGGCAAAAAGGAGCGTCCCGGTGGATTAAAAACCTGAAAGGGCAATCCAGACAAAAGTTAGGGACAAAGGTGTTTCATTGCATCAGATGGGTTGTCACCTCTGCAGATGATTTTACAAGGAAGTCCATTTCAACCGCTCTTGTCAGAAGCAAGGTTTTTGAAAGTTTTAGTCATTAGGGGTAGAATTGTCAGTGGATTCAATGTAACCTTCTTTTCATGTTGCCATTTTCAAATGTAAAAGTTCCATGGAGTTGTGTCATTGACAAACTTCAATTCTTAAATGAAATCAGTTTTTGGACCATTCTTTTGCAAGTTACTATTGTCTTTATTTCTTTTGTTATGCAAAACATCATTTATTGATCAATGATAAGTTTGAAAGCACTAGGTTCGAATTTAAAAATAACTTTTGAAGATTAACAAAACATAAAATACTTTGGCTCACGGAAAGATTCGGTGGAAATCATACCTCTCGAAAGTTTTAAAGTGGCAGAAGCTTTGATGTGCGGTCTCAATACATCCCCCATTAAATGTCAGTTGAATTAATTTGGTAGGTTTCTCATTCGGTCGTGTGTAGTTACCAAGATTGTAGACCCTCTCCCCAGGTTTCTTTATGAGATACGTTCTTGGGATGGTAGACTCATCCTCAGTGGAAACATTCAGAGCCTCTATTTTAAGTTACATTATCAATCCTGGCAAGCTTTCCTGAAGCTTTATTTCCCAAGAGAAGTGGGTTTATTTCCCAAGGAATCTACAGACACCTTTGTTTTGTGAATTCAGTATGATTCATTGCGTCCCCAGTGTTGCACCCTAAAATTTGCTCAACCTATTTCACCTGGCTTATGTTTTAATTGCATTATCATTTGCATAGTCACATCATGTACATGGTCCAATCATTTGCATATCATAATATAGAAAGTCATATAACAGGGGGTCAGGTGCCATCCTCATCTAAAGAAGCACATCAAGGGGCCTTATTCAAGCTGAAGAACATCCCAAGTCATCAAGGAATGGGTTGAAGTTTTGAGGAGATTTGAGTGTCAACAGGTGGATTTCTCTTCTAACTTGAGGTGTATTGAAGATCATCAACATGGAATTATGAATTTGAGGTGTGTATGGATTCCATGGGAGGCCTAGAGATCCCTATTAAAGCTTAGACAAGTCATGGCATCAAGTTCAAGAACCACAGGTGAGGTGTGTACAAGTAGGGTTTCATCTGGGTAACCCTAGGTCAAAAAGAGTAAAGAAAGGGCATCAAGACCTAGCTATAGGTCATGGAAGTCATGGGTTGAGATGTTAAAGCATGTGTATGTGTCGCTACTGCGAAAATCGGCGCCGGCTGAACAGAAGAGTCGCCACCGTGCGTTATTTATCCCTCAGAGCGGGAAAGGAAACGCTCGAAGTAAACCTCGCAAAAAACGGGGAAAGGTATGGTCATCGCAACCAAAACCTGGATTCGGGAGTCGGTTACGCAAGGGGAAGGTATTAGCACCCCTCACGTCCATCGTACTCGATGGGATCCACGCTTGCTTGGTTTGTACGGATTACACTTCTATCTAAACTAAAGGATGAGGTCTGAAAAGAACAGAAAACATGACTCGGCAAAGCATCGCACCTTATGCCTACGTATTCCTGTCTGGAACGAGAAATCAGAGTCAACGTAGTTCGCCTAACTACGGGGGAAGATGGGTGAAGGTTGCTCGCTAGGATATCGCATCCTATGCCTACGTACTTCCACACAGCATGGAAGATCAGAGCAAACGTAGTTCGGGCTACGCACGACACAAGCTGTCCAAGTGTCTTTTATGAAAAATCTCACCTTAACCAAGGGTTTTCTTATTGCAAAAAGGTTGATGTTTGTTCAAATCTTTTGACGGAAGAAATGAATTCACTTTGTTATAACCTTTATTAGTGTTTTTCTGTTGTCTTGAAGAAAGAAGAGATGACACTCTACAAATCCTAGGGTTGAAAAGGGGAATAAAACCTACCCTAATGTTATCATGCATGGGTTAAAACCTAATGTCTATCATGCTCCTCTCTTGCGCAGAGAGAAACAGAGATCCTAAGGGAATAGACGGAAACAGAAACAGCAGATATATATACAATAAAGCAGTAAAATGCATGGATGCAACAATACAAGCGAGGCAAGGGAGTCCCACTCAACCTCGAACCTAGAAAACAATAGGCAAAAGTGAACAGAATTCACTTTCAACCCAACCGGTTAAACAGCAAACAATACAGTCTGGGAAATTCACACAATACATCAAAATTAATAAACAGCAAAAGCTAAACAGCAAAGCAGTCTTCATCAGCATCTGCCTTCATCTTCAGGCAAAACATCAACTATCCACAGGTTTCAAGCAAGCATCAGTCTTTAATGTTCAATCTCCCAATGGCTTTTCTTCAAGTCCTGCTCTCCAAGCTGAGGCAACAATCACAAGAATAAACTGGGTGTTAAGCAATTAGTTAACCACCAAAGGTGGCAAACATACTGCTATCAACACAAAGAATATTTCTCTCAAGAGTTCTATCCCTTAGACATTAGCACCAAGCCTTCCAAAGGAAGGGGGTGAGTGTCTTAGAGAGACTCTGCATCATAGAGAAGGATGGAGGCAATCAAGACCTTCCATGTTTGAGAATCAAGTTTGCTACTCTAGAGCTCTGCCTAACTCCTAGATCCTACAAACTTCATCAGCTGCCAGCAAGAGATACTCCTCATCCACTCTGGAAGTTGGTCTTCAGTCTCTGATCTTCAAATGGGCTTCACCATCTCAGTCTTCAGCTCAAACCCCAAGCCCCAAACAAGCCCAGTACCCCACACAGACAAAATAATAACCCTAAAGAGGGCACACCAAACAATCAATCAAACATAAGAAATATACTAGTAGCAGTAGGGGAATCCTAACAATTTCTAAGGGATCTATCTTATACCCATAACCCCTATAGTCCCATACCCGAAAAATCAAATCAACATTCCTAAAAGAATTAATCTATCTCACCTATGTACACTTAAAACCCTAATTTTCATCACTCTAATCTCACCTACTCAAATCACCTAAAATTTAATCCTAAAAATATTAATTAAATCCTATATACAAGTTAAAGTCCTAAATAACATATCCTAAAAAGAATGGGTCCTAAATCTAAAGGGAACTATTAGATCTAAAATCAACAAATTTAAGTACTAAACTAAACTCATTAAAAAGCTATTTAAGAGAAAAATACACAAAAAATATCAAAACAAAATAAAATGCCATTTTTATTATTGGATATTTTTATTAACAGAATTATTGACCTATAGCAAAAAGAACCAATTAAAACTAAGTTTTTTCAATTTTTTATGAATTTTTAAAGGTGTTAAAAATATTAAAGAAAATAAAAATCACAAAAACATGAATTAAATGGGATGGGGGTGCCATAAGCAGCTTCGCCCAGTTGAAATTCCTGATGGGCCATGAAGTGGGGGGCGCGGATAACAAAATAGAAAGGCCCAGTATGCATCAGAAATGAATTAAAAATAAAAAGAAAAAAGATACGCAGGCGGTGCATTTAGCAACGAAATTAAGTGCAATTCCATTGGGCTTATCAAAAGGGGGTGGGGATAGCGTTCTGACCCAAAGCCCAGATGCTCACATTAAGTGAAACGCATCGTTTCACTTTGAGACTTCCCTCCGTTTCTCAGCTTCAAATCTGGACCGTGCGATGAGATTAAAAGGTCAAGACTGGGAAACAATCCAACGGCCATTGCGTCGTCTTCTCCAAATGGAAATTAGGGTTTCAGAATTTTCTCCCCCATGCATGAACTTCCACAGCTTCGATCTCTCTCCTCACTCAACCAAATCCCTCGATCCAAAAACGAAAAGTGGCCTACTCAAAGCCCTCTACAAGATCCTACACTTGGATTTTGCTGAAACTCATTATACAATCAAGCTCGATGGCTGGAAGTCTTGGACACCATGAATTGCACCTGATGTGCATGGTTATCAAACTTGCTCAAACTACCCTAGAATGATCTAGGGATTATGCTGAGTATTCTAAGCTAAAAAGCTAACATTATCTTGCCCTAGTTCAGGAGTTCTTGATCTTGAAAGATTCATCACCATGAATCAAACCTTCTCTAATGGCCATAACAGATTGTGCACATGTTCATTTACCTAAACCTAACACTTTTACACTAATAATCTAACCTAAAAACACCTAATTATGGAGATAGAAATGAAATCACCAACCTGCTTAGTAGCTATGGCAGAGGTGGTTACAGATGGATTCAATGCTTGTAATCCTTCAAGAATGGTCCTTGCTTGATGCTATGGCTTCTGTTTGCAAAAAGTTGGAAGAAAAGTGCTTGGATTGTGAGATTCGAATCTAATATGGATCTTTGCAATCTCCACCTTAGAGCTTCAATCCTCCATTGATATACCTCTGAGCTTGCTTGGATGCACTCACTATCTTCAATGGATGATGGATGAAGAAAAAGAATGAACATAATTGGTGTAGATTGAAGGTTTTTACACTTTCTTACAATGGAAGCAACAATGGAATTCTCTATTTTCTCTCCCTCTTTTCACCAACCCCTTGCACCAATGATTCACACTCAATATATAGATGATGATGGACAGATCTAGAAGTTTCTGGATTGATCTTAGAGGATTCTAGAATGTAGTGGAAAGTTATGGAAGTTCTCATGTGATGATACTTTGAAACATCTCATATCATGCTTGCATCCCTTTCATATTTGTGTTAAAATCTCCTTTCATGAGATATTGAGAGTGTATGTGTGAAAAAACAAGCCTTTCCTTTCATTATGTTGAGTTTTGCAAGGGTGCCTTAATATGCAAGTAACAACATTACAAAGCAAGTCCAATTTTTAAGCCCTAACTCAAACAAATGGCTGAACCAATGTCTTTAAAGTGATGTTTGGATTCAATTTGGTATATTGGATGACCCATTTTGGATTTGTAGATCTCTCAAACCAATTTTTCATTTCAACTTTTTCAACTTATATGCCTTTTTTAAGTCATTTTTCACCAACTTTTACCAAGTCTTGTTCCATGCATTTCCAAACTTTCATGACTTCTTTTCTAGACTTAAAATGACATTTTGAGCAACTTTGATATTGTGAAGTTTTTCATTTGAAGCTTCCTTGTATGAGTTTTAGGCATAGGCTAAGAATGACCTGTAATTCTCAGGTGACCAAAATACTCTTTGCTTTCCAAGACCATAAGTATAGTTCCACAAATCATATGAAGGCATACCATACCTTTCTAGAAATCTAAGACAATAAGGAACAACTCTAATGTTGGCCAGAAGTTCATTTGAAATCTCTTTGAAGGTCAAAAGTTGCTTGGAAGCCAGACAACTTTCACAGACAAATTTCAGTGCCCTTAGATGACCTGTAACTTGCAAGAGCTATAACTTGAGTTCTATAAATCATCTTGATGACTTCCACCACTCACATTGAAGCTATGAAGATACTCTACAAGTTTCATGTGGACCAAGAATTCATATGAAGCTTGCATCTTGAGTTACACTGCTTTGAAGTTTAACCTAAATCAGGTGATTTTACACTGAAACCCTAATTTAGTAACTCCATCTTCTCCTTGATTCTTTCTGATTCTTTATTAGCACAACATCATATCCATATCCATATAGAAAATAATGAATCCCACATTCTTCAAATGATCCCTGATGCCTTTCAAAACAAGTCTTTGACCTAGGATTGACCTAGTGTTGACCCAGACAAACCCTAGTTGACTGACTTCAACTGAGGCTCTTGCAATCATTCCAATGACTTGGCTCTTCTCGAAAATGCTCATATGGGCTTTTCATAACATCCATACACACCTCATGCTCTTGGCTCATAGCTCACACTTTCTCTGATGATCCCCAAACAACCTCAAGATAGGAGAGAACTCACTGATCAACCTGGCAGCTCTTCAAAGCTCACATTCTTCTCTGATGCTCTGAGTAGTCTTGAATATGAATGAAACCCTTGAATATGCCTCTTGAGATAAGAATAGTACTTGATCCCCTGATAAAGATAGCTTGCTTATGCTATGCAATGCAAATGAATACACTATGTACATGATGACAATGCAAATGATTATGCAATTGAAACATAAACCTAGGTTAGAAAAGGTTGGGCAAATTTTGGGGTGCAACAGCTGCCCCTATTCAAGCGACTTGGACCCGACTGGATGAAGAGCGCGCAACCTTCAAACATTCGAGGTACGAGACAGTTGAATACGAAAGAACCCGGAAATTTGCCAACCGCAAAAATAAATTGCGAATACGACTACTGCTTGGGGGAAGACCCTGGGAACTGGCTTCTGCTGTCATAACAACTAGCCATCCATCTGTCAAATAATCTGATGTTGTCCGCAGACCGCCTCATTCCGAAGAAATGAGCATACACCACACAACGAGCAATTGTTGACATCACTTATCAACCTCTGTTGATCTCACTTATCAACCTCAGCACACGCTAACTAGCGGGAGAAATTTGACTTCACTTGTCATGTTGATTTCACTGATCAACCTTTCGTATCCTAAAGAAACGAGCAAACGCTTAACCAAGCGGGGCAATGTTCGAAGACATGAACAACCGACTCTGCGGGGAAATGAGAAACTTAACTAAGTAACTCTGAGGGGACAATTCTGACAACTGCCGTCAAACACCTGCTGGGGAACTTGGGGACTTAACCAAGCACCCTGACGAGAATAACCTTGTTGAAAAATACGAGGAATTCAAACAACTCATGTAGCAAGCTCCCTGCTGGGGACTATGAGGGACTTAACCAAGCAACCCATTGAAGTAACATCCTGCTGGAGCACATAATTCTGCTGGGGGAATTGCGGGTATCGACCCGAAAAATCTGTATTACCATCTTCTAATGCTGACTCCACAGCATCCTGAGAAAAACTCAGATGGGGAATACAAGTAACTTAACCAAGCGACTTGTCGAAGAATACCCTGTCGGGGACTACGAGGAACTTAACCAAGCATCTCGTTGAAGACCACTATGCTGGGGATTACGTCTCTACTGGGGTAACTGTGGGGAACCACCCAAAATCTGTCTCATGCTATTTCCACAGCACTCTGAGAAAGGACTCGGCTGGGGAGAAAGAGAAATGCTTGACCAAGCAACTCTGCTAGCGGAATATGTCATGACGAACACGATCACTGCGTGTCTGGCACAACAACCCTCGATAACAAGATGAACACGATCACTGCGCGCCTTGATGCCACAAACAAAATCACATAATGGGACAAACACGATCACTGCGTGTTGCGTGTCACATCGACCATAAATCCAACTGGATGAGATAAACACGATCACTGCGTGCCAAACGGAATAAATCCACATAGAAGAGGCGAACACGTTCACTGCGTACTTCAACCACCAACATGATGAACACGATCACTGCGTGTGCTGCAATAGGGCGAATACGATCACTGCGCATCTCGACCAACAAACCCCCGAAATGATGTCAACACGATCACTGCGTGTGCCACAAAACCAACCCACGTAATAGGACGAATACGATTACTGCGTATGCCGACCAATAAAACCAACTGACACAATATCTACGATCACTGCGTGCTCCGCATCACAAGTTCCCATGGTACTATCAACACGATCACTGCATGCTATACAAATACGATCACTGCGTATCTTGAACACGATCACTGTGTGTTTGAACACGATCACTGCGCGTTCTGAGCCACGATCCTCTTGACTGGAGAAAAACAAGATCACTGCATGCTGCGTGTCTCAACTAACCTACATAACTGGACGAATACGATCACTGCATATTCCAATCACACATAGGGTAAACGCGATCACTGCGCGCTTCATGTCACGACCCTCTTGACTGGAGGAAACACGATTACTGCGTGCTGTGACACAACTTCAAACATGGGACGAATACGATCACTGCGTACCTCGGCCACCCGCAACCAGATGAACACGTTCACTGCGTGCCTCACCCCATAACCAAACCATATAACGGACGAATACGATCACTGCGTATACCGACCAACAAAAACTGGATGAACACGATCACTGCGTGCAAATTTATAACCACTGTATAATAGACGAATACGATCACTGCGCATATCGACCAACAAACATCACATGACATGGTAAACACGATCACTGCGTGTCATGCCCAATAGAACCCCGAGAGATGGTACAAGTGCGATCACTGCGTACTTGGGCCACAAATCAACATCTTCCTGAACCACGACTTCTCTTATCGGCAGGGAACAAACATATCTGAAACTGAAGAGGTAACCACCTGGCTTATGTTTCATAAATGCGCGTGATAATGACGTAATGCTTCCACACGGCATGGAAATGCTACGTACTCGGGTAGAATGCAAATGCTCATGATGCATGCTTATGCAAAGAGTTACTTCAGCAAAATAAATGCTGAAGACACACCAGATCCGCCGGGGATGACCGGAATACTACCGATACGCTTCCAACAAAATAAATGTTGGAAAGATGAACTAACTCCGCTGGGGATAACCATCCTGCTGGGAAGATAGCTCATGAACTCCAAAATCTGCTGAGGACGATCCTCCTGACGAGGAAGAGCGACTTGCTGGGGAAAGAAAGGACAATCGTGCTCGGGAAAACTCCTTTCAGCATCTCCAACCACCTGATCACAGTCTGTGGGGAATCTCTCCTGCTATCACTGAGCTGGGGAAATCATCCCGTTATCACTGAGCTGGGGGATTGAACTACACATTCTGATTTGCACTCCACAAGAACTCTCTGGGAAGTTAATCACATCCATCTCGACCTTCACTGGGGAGAACTCTGCTCTACTTGATAAGCCACTCCTGATCTACTGAAGATACATTGATCTTTTCCTTTGACGCAATCTCAACTCTCCTGGGGAGACAACATTCAATTTTGCCTGGGGCGACTTCACTGGGGAAGACACAACATTCACCCTCTGGAGAGGGTACCTGCCATGGACTCTGGCGGGGAACTTTGCGAGCTTTCAAATACCTGCAAAAGTCAACAAGCAAACACAAGGCAAGCTATGCAAAAAGAAACATCTTAGTAATCACCCATGACAGCCATTCAGGTAATTTTTGGTTTTAACAGTCATCGGCCGAGGCCCGCCTGGTTACACGCATGTAAGTTTATCAAAAACATCGGCGTTTTTTACAAACAAAACTGTAAAAAATTAAAACCAAAGTCATATACTACACTGAACAAAACACTTTATTGATAACGGCTTGAGAATAGGCAAGATTTGTACATCGGATGCAACTCCTGAAAAGAGGTAGTCACACACAAACAAAATGCAGAAGTATACAAATATACAGAGTAAAATTTGTACACATGTCGGCAACGTGTTACAGACGAACACCATGAACCGATCCTCCTATGACTCGTCGGACTCTGACGCTTTCCCGATCTCTGTCTTCGGAAGAAATTGCTTTGGATAATCGACCCCCAGATGCTCCCGAACCGCTAAACAATCAAACTTGGACCGCAGTCATTTGCTTCTTAAATCCCTAACTTTTGCGTGAATCGCCCTTTGCGGGTTTTCAATTCACCGGGATACCCTTTTTTGCCGAAGCCGCCCAGTGTAGGTTTTCGACTTCGCGGGTGTACATTCTTTCATTTTATCCCTAACTTTTGCCCGAACCTTTTTATTCTGTTTTTGGTTCGCTAGGATGCCCCATTTTTGCCTGGACTCTCTTTTTACTGTCCAGCGGGTCAATTTTAAGCAAAGTATTTTTAACTGTGTCCGAGTTCACAGGGGACGAAAAGTCTTCACCATCCATGGTGGATAACAGTAAGGCTCCTCCGGAGAAGACCTTTCTCACGATGTATGGACCTTCGTAGTTGGGAGTCCATTTGCCCCTGTGATCCGATTGCGGTGGGAGAATCTTCTTCAGCACAAGATCACCCGTCTGAAAGCTTCAAGGTCGAATCTTCTTGTCGAACGCTTTCTTTATCCGGCTCTGATACAACCTACCGTGTGCAATGGATGCCAGTCTTTTCTCATCTATCAAGCTCAGCTGATCCAATCTACTTCTCACCCATTCTGCCTCGTCAAGCTGAACATCAAGCAAAACCCTCAAAGATGGTATCTCAACCTCCAATGGCAGGACAGCCTCCATGCCATATACTAGTGAGAACGGTGTGGCCCCGGTTGATGTACGCACTGTATTACGATAACCGTGCAAAGCGAATGGCAACATCTCATGCCAATCCTTATACGTTACCACCATCTTCTGAACAATTTTCTTTATGTTCTTGTTGGTCGCTTCAACAGCGCCATTCATCTTGGGTCTGTAGGGAGATGAATTATGATGTTCGATCTTGAAATTCCGACACAGATCTCTCATCATCTTGTTGTTCAAATTCGAACCATTATCAGTAATGATCCGTTCAGAAATACCGTATTTGCAAATTATATCCTTCTTGATAAATCTGGCCACCACCTGTTTCGTCACATTGGCGTAAGATGTTGCTTCCACCCACTTGGTGAAGTAATCGATCGCGACCAGAATGAAGCGATGCCCATTAGAAGCAGTAGGCTCAATCTTGCCAATCATATCAATTCCCCACATGGAGAAAGGCCATGGGGATGCCATAACGTTTAGTGGACTGGGTGGCACATGGATCTTATCAGCATAGATCTGGCACTTGTGACACCACTTGGCAAATCTGAAATAATCAGTTTCCATCGTTAACCAGTAATACCCTGCTCGCAACAACTTTCGAGTCATAGCATGCCCCCCTGCATGTGTACCAAAAGTTCCTTCATGAACCTCTTCCATGAGCAAGTTGGCTTCCTTCTCGTCTACACACCGGAGGAGTACCAAATCGTGGTTCCTTCTATACAACACGCCGTCGGGATTCAGATAGAAGTTGCCTGCTAATCTCCTTAGAGTCTTTTGATCACGACTGGATGCCCTAGTCGGGTATTCCTTATTCTTCAGGAAATTCTGTATGTCGAAATACCAAGGTTTACCGTCAGATGCTTCATCAATTGCAAACACAAAGGTCGGCCTATCCAGGCGAGAGATGACAATGCTGGGAGCCTCATTCCAGCGGTTGACTTTATACATCGAGGATAACGTTGCCAGGGCGTCTGCCATTTGATTCTCCGCCCGAGGTACATGATGGAACTCCACCCTATCAAAGAAAGGCAACAACCTTCTCGCATAATTCATGTACGGCACCAGATTAGGTTGACGCGTCTCCCACTCTCCCTTAATCTGATTCACAACCAATGCTGAATCCCCATATACATCCAAATTCTTAATCCTCATATCGATAGCCTCCTCTAACCCCATAATACAAGCTTCGTACTCTGCTTCGTTATTCGTCACTGAAAAAGTCAATCTGGCTGTGAACGGGATGTGCGACCCGTGGGGAGTTGTAATGATTGCCCCGATCCCGCTACCGTACGAATTGACAGCCCCATCAAAAATCAATTGCCACTGGGAACTCCGCTCAGGACCCTCACCAGGAAACGACTCATCACAATCTTTAGCCTTCAAATACATTATGTCCTCATCAGGAAACTCAAACTTCATAGGCTGATAATCCTCAATTGGCTGTTCGGCGAGATATTCGGACAGAACACTTCCCTTAATGGCCTTCTGGGAAACATACTGGATATCGTATTCTGTCAATACCATCTGCCATCTAGCAATCCTTCCAGAGAGTGCTTGCTTCTCAAACACATATTTGATCGGATCCATCTTTGATATCAGCATGGTTGTATGATTCAGCATGTACTGTCTTAGACGTTTGGCAGCCCACGCCAATGCACAACACATCTTTTCGAGCATAGAGTATCGAGATTCATAATCTGTGAACTTTTTACTCAAGTAGTAAATTACATGCTCTTTCCGCCCTGTCTCGTCGTGTTGACCGAGAACACAACCCATACTGTTCTCCAGAACCGTCAGATACATAATCAGTGGTCGTCCCGCTACTGGGGGTATCAACACCGGAGGTTCCTGCAAGTATTCTTTTATCTTTTCAAATGCTCTTTGGCAATTGTCGTTCCAGACCACCGCTTGATCTTTCTTTAACAGCTTGAATAATGGTTCACACGTGGTCGTAAGGTGAGAGATGAACCTAGCAATGTAGTTCAACCTCCCTAGGAATCCACGGACTTCTTTTTCTGTTCTCGGTGCTGGCATCTCTTGTATTGCTTTTATTTTTGCAGGATCGACCTCGATTCCTTTCTTGCTCACAATGAACCCTAGTAGCTTCCCGGATCTTACTCCGAAGGTACATTTATTAGGATTCAGCCTCAGCCTGAACTTCCTCAGCCTCTTGAACAACTTTAGAAGATTAACCAGATGTTCTTCCTCTGTTTGAGACTTGGCAATCATATCATCGACATACACCTCAATCTCTCTGTGCATCATGTCGTGAAAAAGCGTTGTCATGGCCCGCTGATACGTTGCCCCAGCATTCTTCAAACCGAAGGGCATCACCTTATAACAGAAGGTTCCCCACGGGGTGATAAAGGTCGTCTTTTCCATATCCTCCGGAGCCATTTCGATCTGGTTGTACCCCGAAAATCCATCCATGAAGGAGAATACCGAAAACTGAGCCGTGTTGTCAACTAACACATCAATATGTGGCAGCGGGAAGTCATCTTTCGGGCTCGCTTTGTTTAGATCTGTATAATCAACACACATTCGAACCTTGCCATCTTTCTTTGGCACATGCACGATATTAGCGACCCAAGTGGGATAGGTGGTAACAGCCAGGAATCCAGCATCCCATTGCTTCTGCACTTCCTCCTTTATCTTTACAGCCATGTCGGGACGAGTCCTTCGGAGTTTCTGCTTCACAGGCGGGCAATCTTCTTTTAACGGCAGACGGTGAACAACCATATCAGTATCCAGACCCGGCATGTCCTCGTAGGACCAAGCAAATATATCACTGTATTCACGCAGCATCTCAATAAGCCCTCGCTTGATGTCCACTTGCAACGCGGCCCCTATACGGATATTCCTGACGCACTCTTCAGACCCCAAGTTGACAATATCAATCTCTTCCTGGTGAGGCAGAATGACTCTCTCCTCTTGCTTCAATAACCGACTAAGCTCTTCTGGTAAGTCACTATCCTCCACAATCTCCTCCTCAGCTTGGAAGATCGGATGCTCGAAGTCTAAACGAGTCATAGGAAGTTTTTGGTCGGTGTCATCTGAAAGTTCATGAATCCTGCGAGGGAAACGGTTAAGTGCTTCAAAAATGATGTTCAAGCAAAATGCCTAATCACGCTGCCATTTTATCAAAAAAATAAAAACAGAAAGAAAAGGATCACAACATTTGAATGTAAAAACGTCGTCATTTATTAATCATGCAAACATACAGGTAAACAGTTAGGCCCTAAGACAAGATCAACGATGCCCCGGGCAAGGCATGTGATCATACAATGATTGAAAAAACAATGCATTACTGTTTGGTGACTTGGATGACGTCCTGGATGGACCAGTTGCATAGGCTTTGCCCCGGCGTGCTGGGTCGAATCCATGAGTCCATGTCGCAATCGCTATCCACCTCCTCCGTATCAGACACAACACTGATCCTCTCGAAGCTAACTCCTCCGGGCGTGAACACGACAGGTCCCTTGTGTTGCACCCTAAAATTTGCTCAACCTTATTCACTTGGTTTATGTTTCAATATCATTAGCATTTGCATGTAGAGTCATGTACATAGTCTACTCATATGCATAGCATAAGCATAGTAAGTCATCCAACAGGGGACCAAGCATTATTCTCATCTCTATGAGCCTATCAGGAGGTTATTATCCTAATTCAGTCTCATTCAAGTCATCAGAAAGAATTTGAAAACTGGGAAATCAATGGATCAAGCAGTGCATCTATCTCCTAGCTGAGGGTATCTGAGGATCAACAAAGAAATTGTGAGCTGTGGATGGAGCAGGGAGAGTATCTGGACATCATGGGAGACTTAGAAAGTCATTTGGAGAAGGAGACAAGTCATTGATGTGGCCACAAGTATTGCAGTTGAAGACAGTCAACTAGAGTTTCATCTGGGGTCAACTCTAGGTCCACTCTAGGTCAACTGACTGGTTGAAAGGCATTAAGGGCTATTAGAAAGATGTGGGGTTCATCATTTGACATGTAAAGAAGGATATGGTGATATGCCAAGAAGAAATCAAGAGGAATCAAGGAGAAGAGGAGTTTCTAAATTAGGGTTTCTATGTAAAATCCCCTAGTTTAGGTCAAATTTCCAAGCAAGATAAGTCAAAATGCAAGCTTCAAGTGGATCCTTGGCCAACATGAAACTTGTAAAGGATATCAAGACCTTTAATTTGAGTGGTGGAAGACACTAAGGAGATTTATAGAACTCAAGTTATGGTCCTTGCAAGTTACAGGTCATCTGAGGTATATGAAATTTTGTCTGTAAAAGTGACTTGACTTCCAAGCTATTTTTACCCCTCAAGGAGATTTCAAATGATTTTTTGGCCAACATAAGAGTTGTTCCTCATTGTCTTAGATTTCTAGAATGGTATAGTATGCCTTCATATGATTTGTGGAACTCTACTTATGGTCTTGGCCAGCAAAGGGTATTTTGGTCATCTGAGAATTACAGGTCATTTCAACCTATGCCCAAAACTCCTACAAGGAAGCTTCAAATGAAAAAACTTACAACAACAAACTTGCTCCAAATGACATTTTGAGTCTATAAAAGTGACCATGAGAGATTGGAAAGATTCATAGCACAAGGTTTCAAAATTGTTGGATTTAATGAATAAAAAAGGACTTAAAAATGAGATTTTTCATACTTTGGCCAAATGGGACAAAATTATAGATCATTTTGAATGGAAAAATCATTTTGAGAACATTGGCTAAAGTGGAATTTTGAGGTTAGTTCAAATTTTGAGAGTTATTCAAGGTTGCTTACAAAGGAAGAAACATAATCCAAAATGTAAGGAAAGAGTGCAAGGGAAGTTTCTCCAAGTTTCTAGGAGGTTCTAATGTCATGTATATATTGGTATGAAGAGGTTCATGCAAGGGTTGGTGATCACATTTGCTCATAAACACAAGTTTCACATACTTTCTTCAAATTGCAAAACCAATTCAAACACTCTCAAACTTTCACCAATTTGCACCATTCTTGATCTGGTATTCATCATCATCATCCAAGGATCATAATTCTCACATTCATTTGGTAAATTGAAGGAGGATTCGAGCTGTGCAAGTTCACCATTCAAAGTGCAAGAATTTTGGAATTGGGAGATTCAAAGTCTTGGAGCATCATTGGTTGCATACAGAACTCATCATCAAGTTCTTGGATCACTTTCTAATCATTACAAGCCTTGGATCAGCACATTCCATAATTGTTTTCTTCACTTTGCACCAAGTAAGTTTCTCATTCGAATTGGCTGTTTTGGTTAGAATTGCTAGGTTTTGATAGCATAGAAAGGTTAAGGTAGGATAAATGATTGAGTTTGGTGAGTTTGGAGAGCTTTCATGGAGTTTGCCATAAGTGTACCAAATCTGTTAGGGTTTGTAACTCTTGATTCAATGCACGAAAATCTTGGTGGAATAGCATGTTGTGATCAGCATAAGGTGTAGATGAGTTTAGGACAAGAATTGGTGAGAATTAGAGCAATTGATCACAGGTATTAATGGTGGATCAGGACTAGGGCTGGAAATGAGTCGAGTCGAGTCGAACTCACCTCAGCTCGGCTCGACTCGTTAAGAATTGTTCGAATTCGAGTTCGAGTTCGAGTTCGACACGAACTTTTTTTAAAGCTCAAACTCGACTCGTTATAAGTTCACGAACAGTTCGGTTCGACTCGTTAGGTTCATCTCATTAGGTTCAGCTCACATGGTTCACGAACTTAAAAACTATTTTTTTAAATATATATATTTTTTAGTATATTTGACATTTTAAATAAATATATATTTTTTAAATAAAATATTAAAATAAAATAAAAGTTATCATATTGAAATTTAACTTTATCTTCGAAATCTACTAATTCAAAACCTACACAAATTTCAAGAGATACATTTGAGAGTCTAATTCAAAAACTAATAAATTGAAGATTAAATTTGTCTAAGATTTGAAGTAAATATTTAAACCTAATCTTAAAGATAGTATAATTCTTTTGATATGTAATCGAGTTGACTCATGAACCTAACGAGTCGAACTATGTATAGTTCAAGTTCAGCTCATTTAGTTCACGAACTTAATTTTTCGCTCATACTCAACTCATTTGGTTCATGAACCTAGTTCAACGATTTAATTGTCGAGTCGAATCCCGAACTATCTTCGAGTTGGTTTGGTTCATTGCCAGCCCTAATCAGGACTGTTATATCTATCGAGTTGGTTTATTGAGCGAGTTTTAGGAGAAGTTATTGTCATGGCTGTGTAGAGGGAAGTTTGTAGAGCAACTTTGCTCTTGGAGTCGTGTGAATCCATGGAGAGATGAGAGAGAACAGAGGAGTGGAAGAACACGTGCATGGGAGGAGAATCTCAGAGCTAGGGTTTTGCTGGAGGTAGACGATGACCTCAGGCCGTTGGATGGACATTTTGACCTTGACTGAAGATCTAATCGTGTGGCTGGCGTTTAAAACGAAAACGGAGGGAAACCCTGGGTGCGAAACGCACCGTTTCATTTATTTCCCTCAGACTGGGCCTCACATTCGCTTGCTTTTGACACCCCTCCAATCGAGCCCAATACCAAATAAACGTAAAAAACTGCTATTCACATTGTTTTACGTTTTTTTAATTTTTGTTTACTTTCTGATGCTTCCTGGGCCTCGCGTACATGTGATATTCGCACCCCCACTACCTGGCCCATCCGTCTATTTTAACTAATTGCTTTACTTGCTGCACCCTCCATTCATGTTAATTCATTTTTATTTTCTTTTAAAAAACATTAAATCTTTCAAAAATCATAACAAATCATAAAATTCTTATTTTTCATTGGTTGTTTTTGCATTCTTTTCTTAATTTTGTCAAGAAAATTATCATCCAAAAAAATTAATATTTCATTTCATTTTTATATTTTTAGCATATTTTTCTTTTAATTAGGTGTAAATATTGTTTTGTTTAGTACATGAATTTGGTGATTTTAGTTTGCATAGTTGCTTTAATATTTTTTATCCATTCTTTTTAGGTTGGTTAGTAGATAATGATGGCTTGTATATAAAATTTAGTTCCCATTTTTAGGACTTAATTTTAGGTGTTTAGTTTAGGTGTGAACAACATGAACAAGATTAGGGTTTAAGTGATGACTTAGAAGAATTGGATCATTTCCCTTAGGATTTAGAGACTGAAAGTTTGGGATATGGGACTATAGGGACTATGGGTAGTTATTAGATCCCTTAGAAAATATTAGGATTCCCCTACTGCTATTAGTATACTACTGTATGTGATTGACTGGTGTGGTGTGCCCCCTGGGGATTATTGTTTGTTTGTGTGGGTATTGGGATTACTTGGGTATTGGGAGAGATGAAGACTTGTGATGATGAAGCCATTGGAGATCCAGAGACTGAAGACCAACCTCCAGAGTTGAAGAGGAGATTCTTGCTAGCAGCTGTTGAGGAGACTAGGGTTTAGGAGCTAGGCAGAGCTCTAGATTAGAAAGCTTGTTTCTCAAACATGGAATGCCTTGTTTGTATCCATCCTTTCTCTATGATTCAAAGTCTCTTTCAAGTATCCACCTCCCTCCTTTGGAAGGATCAGTGAATGTATTTGAAAGATGGAACTTTTGAGAGAAGATTGTCTATATAATGTTAACAGTTAATGAACCACCCTTGGTAGGTAATTGACTGTCTAACATTCATTCACCTCATCTTGTTGATATTCATCCTGGAGATTTGAGACTGGAAGAAAAGCCATTGTAGATGGAAGATTGATGATCAAAGCCCTTGCTTGAAGGCTGTGGAGATGGAGATTGATGCATGCTGAAGCTTGTAGCTGTTGGAGATGACTTGAAGATAGGTGTTGATGCAGAGCTGCTGTGGCTGTTTATTTTTGCTGTTTATTTTCTGATGTATTGATTGGTTTTCCCTGACTGTATTGTTTGCTGTTTAACCTGTTGGGTTGGAAGTGAAGTCTGTTCACTTTCGCCTATTGTTTTCTAGGTTCGAGGTTGAGTGGGACTCCCTTGCCTCGCTTGTATTGCTGCATCCATGCATTTTACTGCTTTACTGTATATATCTGCTATTGTTTCTGTTTCCGCTTATCCCGTAGGATCTCTGTTTCTCTCTGTGCAAGAGAGGAGCATGATAGACATTAGGTCTTAACCCATGCATGATAACATTAGGTTAGTTTGATTCCCTTTGCAACCGTAGGTTAGAGTTCTGTCTCTTCTTTCTCAAAACAAACAGAAAAACACAATAAGATTTCAAACACAATAAAAGACACTTCTTTCGTAAAAGAATGTGAACTCATCTAAACGTCATTTTTGTCCGCTTGGACTGTTAATCAGAAAAACCTTTTTCAGAAGGAATAAAAACAATCAAGACAGACTTGTGTCGTACGTGGCCCGAACTACGTTTGCTCTGATCTTTCATGCTGTATGAAAGTACGTAGGCATAGGATGGGATATCCTAGCGAGCAACCTTCCCCTCCTTTCCCGTAGGTAGGCGAACTACGTTGACTCTGATTTCTCGTTCCAGACGGGAATACGTAGGCATAAAGTGTGATACTTTGCCGAGTCATTTTCTTTTCTTTTTAACCCCAGACCCTTAGAGTAGATAGAATAACAATCCATACCCGAAAACAAGCGTGGATCCCGTCGAGTACGACGGACGTGAGGGGTGCTAATACCTTCCCCTTGCGTAAACGACTCCCGAATCCAGGTTTTGGTTGTGACGACCATACCTTTCCCGTGTTGTGCGAGGTTTACTCTGAGCGTTTCCTTTCCCTCCCGTGGGATAAATAACGCAGAGTGGCGACTCTTCCGTTCAGCCGGTGCCGATTTTCGCAGTAGCGACAGCTGGCGACTCTGTCGGGGATCCAACGTCCCCTGACTGCTGAGGACTGCGATAGTTCTTATGCATTTGGGATCCAACGTCCCTTAAGAGAGTCAATCCTAACGCTTGTTTTCCCGTCGAGGATTTTGTATGGATCTATATTTCTGACCTTTATTTTCAGCATTATATATATTCATTATTATTGCTGTATTGGGGTGTGATGGGCGGTTCTATGATTGAGAGGTAAGCCGGACCTGGGCTTGAGTGCACCTAGAATTAGAGTAGAAAGTAGTGGGCGCGTGCTGACTTTGCTTGCATTAGTGTCTCATGAAATCTACACTCGGACGAGGTTTTTCTGGTTGGCTTCTTTTTCTACCCTTTGGGTCGAAGGGGTTGTTGGTCAGCTGAATTATCGACTCCGGGAACCGATCATTTGGAAGTTGGCTAAGTGAGGCCTCTTCAGGATTTGATGATGCCACTCCTTCTGGGAATCGTATCATCAACCCTGAAAGTCTGTGACGCCGACGACCGCATAGGATGCCATACCTTTGTCAGTTACTAGGACATCCACCTGTGAGAGGGTTTGGGGTTATGCAGGTAACTAGACCTTCAGACTACAGGTTTGTTTCTTGATCCGAGATTCTGGGTATTTATGGAGAGTCCTGAGGTCTGTCAGAGACCAGTTGGAGAGTTCTGAGGTCTGTCAGAGACCAGTTGGAGAGTTCTGAGGTCTGTCAGAGATCAGTTGGAGAGTTCTGAGGTCTGCCAGAGACCAGTTGGAGTTATGGTTTGAGGTCTGTCAGATACCATTGTTGGAGCTTTGTTTTAGGTCTATCTGAGACCAGGGTTTGAGGACTTCTAAAGAGTCTGTTTGAGACCTCTTGATATGGTTCAGGCTATTCAGCTACGGCAGTTGGTCCCTGTTGCATGTTACTTGCATTGCATTGTTTGCATACTCATTATCATTACATCCCATTAACGTGTGTTTGTGCTGCAGGTGTATTTGCATATCCCCCGGTTCTAGTGCCCAGACTTCTGAGTATTGATTATGGCTGGTTTGAGGAAAACAGTTGCGTATAAGCTGCCTGCACCTGATATTACTCCTTTGCTCGGTCTGATATCTCTTGCTGATGAGGAGGTTAGGAGAAGCTTCAGAATGAGTCATGGGAGATTACTGAGATTAGTCTGCAAGCCCACTGCTGATGAGATGAACGGGCTGTACACTTTGATGCAGTTCTATGACCCCGCATTGAGATGTTTTACGTTTGCTGATTTCATTCTAGGGCCTACCATTGAAGAGTATGTGGAGTTTACTGAGCTACCAGTGCAGAACAAAATTCCCTTTATTCACTCTGCTGCTGAGCCCAAGTTGGAGGACTTAGCTAAAGCCTTGCATATGGACGCTGCAGAACTGTTAGTGACTTCTTGGCTTGGAGTTTCAGGTTTCTCTCTTGATTTCCTAGTTGGCAAAGCTCAGGAGTATACCAAGAACGGATGTTGGGTGGTTTTCAATGCTATTTTGGCTCTATGCATTTATGGGATTGTGTTGTTCCCTAACTTGCCCAACTTCGTAGACTTGGACGCTTTCCATCTATTTGCTGCCGGCAATCCAGTGCCAACGTTGATCGGAGACTTCTACCACTCCTTGCACTACAAGAATGAAAACAGAAGGGGAAAGGTTGTTTACTGTTGTGCGCCTTTGTTGAATATGTGGTTCAAGAGTCATCTTCCCATGAAGGGATCTTTTGTGGAGAGTGCAACCACAGCTAGCTGGTCAGAGCGCCTGATGAGGCTATCCTCCGAAGACGTTGAGTGGTTTGATCGAGACCTGCTAGGGTCTGAGCTTATATTCAGTTGTTCTGGGTACCCTAATGTCCCGCTGATACGAAGAAAAAGGTGTATCAACTACAACCCATCTCTGTTGGTCCGTCAGTTCAGATACGCGCTGAAGAACCCACCGAAGAAAGAGGAATTACAGGAATCTCTGTACTTCACCGGTGATTTGAAGGGGGAGTTATTAGCCAAGCTGCAGCATGCCTGGACGCGTATTAACCGAAGGGGGAAGCCGTTGTTAGGGAAGAATGACTGTCAGGCTTATGCACCATACAGAGTTTGGATCCAGGATAGAGCAAGTCAGTTACGGATGCCATTTCCAGAAGCACCAGTCCTTGTTTCCATTCCGGTAGCAGAGCCAACTACTGTTTCTAGGGAGGCCTACGAGCAAGTTGTGAAAGAAAAAGAAGCCTTGATGAAGATCAACGAAGGGTTAGAGCAGGATCTAGCCCAGATACGCAGCAAGAAAAACAAGGCCGTGCATGCTTTCCAACAGCAGATTGAGCTAATGAACAGACTAGGGGCTGAGTTGACTGAGGAAAGGAAGAAGCGCGAACTTTTGGGACAAGAGTTCAGAAGCTCCCATGACATGCTGGAATCCAAAAAGAAGGCACTCGACGCAGCACACCGAGAGATCTCTTCTTGCAATAAGACTTGGAATGCTACACTGACCAACAATAAGAAGAGGGAAGATAAGTTGAAGCAGCAAATTTCCGACCTCGAAGAGCAGTTGAAGTCTAGCATCAAGAAGTGTGAAGAAGAAGTGATGACCCGGTATAGTCTCCAGAATGCACTGAACAAGGCCATCAAAGGCAGAGATGAAGCTGTGTCTCAGAAGCGTAAACTAGAGGATCGCTTCGGAGAAGGGGCATGGGAGGAAACTGCTGAAGACGTGCGACGTGTTCTTAAGAAAAGAAACCAACTTGTTGAAGGGCTGCTTACCCGACCAAGTCATCCGGAGACCAAGAAGTTGCTAGAAGAGTACCAGACTTATGAGAGCGTTTGATCATCTCATGTAGTAACTTGTATGATTTAGTTGCATAGCGCTGACCATCACCAGGATTGTTGGTTGAGGTCATGCCTTCTTATTGTACTCTCAGTGATATTGTATTCTTGGCTTATTGGTTTCTCCGCAATATATGAGGCTTTCTGTGATTCAGCTCCGATCTTTATATTGTTAGCACTGTCACTGCACCGGCACCTTCACACTAGAATCGGGGAGTGAATTTCCCTAATGCACAGACACACATTGCATGGCATTCATATTCATATTGCATTACAGGTAATCTTCGGATGATATCTTATTTCCTGCTCTGTACCAGGTGTTTTCAGGATTGCAGATCAGCACCCGCACCGCTATTCCACTCGCACCAACTGTCGAAGAATCATGGATCAAATGCAGAACGAGATGCAAGATGTGCGCGAGAAGCTAGCTCTCTTTATGCAGACCATGGAAGCTATTGAAAAAGGTCAGGAGAATTTGCAGGCCATGGTGCAGCCTCTGTTGGTCAGGAACGCCGGTCACGGTAATGAGGATCATCAGTCTGTGCGAGTCGATACTGTTCATGGAGATGGCACTCCCACGCCAGTGGCTCCACCTGTAGTCAATATACCTGCTGCTAATGTCAACAACGCTACCGCTGCTGGGAATGGTAACGTCGGAGTTGGGAACGAGACTGCTGTCCATAACGTTGGGCTTGGTGATATCAACTTGGGTGATAATATGGGAGGCAACGACTTTGGCAATGCTGGATTCGGGTTCAACGATCAGGGATTCGATAACGCTGGGAAATATGGTTCCAATGCTCAAGGCTTTGGGCAAGATGGTTATGGTGTGGCCAATCAGGGTTACGGAGGTTTCGGAAATGGGAACGGCGCTGGGTTAATGGCTTTTGGGCCTGTTGGAGGTGTTCAGGGGTACGGCAACAGAGGGCGAGGCCCGGTGATGAATCAGATTAGAGCTGGCCGCAATAATGGATATGATGGGTATGGAGCTGGGAATGGTATGTGGCAAGAAGATCAGCAGGAGGACGCTTTCTCCGGCGGAGGTTTCGAAGGGCCGATGGATGACTCCCAGAAGATCAGAATGCTAGAAGAGCAGATGAGGGGGGTCCTGAACCAACGTGCTGTGGGCTTAGACATGGCAACAATGGGTCTGGTACCTGGCTTGAGGGTGCCAATCAAATTCAAAGCTCCTGCGTTTGATAAGTATAAAGGGGACACATGTCCGAAAGTGCACGTGAGGGCTTATTACAGAAAGATGTCTGCATATTCAACCGATGAGAGAATGCTAATGCATTTCTTTCAAGATAGCTTGTCAGGCCCTTCCTTAGAATGGTACATGGGGTTGGAGCCGACTAATATAAAGACATGGAAGCAGCTAGCAGAGGCATTCGTAGCTCACTACAAGTATAACAGTGACTTGGCGCCCAATCGGGTCCAATTGACAGGGCTGTCTCAAAAGAAGGGTGAGAGCTTTAAAGAGTACGCGCAAAGATGGCGCGACATGGCTGCCAGGGTCCGTCCTCCTTTAGAAGACAAGGAAATGAACGACATGTTCATCGGCACGTTCACAGGCATGTTTTATGACAAGTTGTTTCACACATCTTTGGCTAGTTTCTCAGACTTAATTCTGATGGGAGAAAAGATTGAAAACAACATTAAGCAAGGCAGGTTCCAGGCTGAGGAATCAACTGCATCTGGCAGTAATAGGAAGGCTTTTGGTGGGCGCCGTCAGGGCGAGGCAAGCGCAGTATTTGGAGGCCGAGGCAGGGGTCGAAACCAATATCATCAGCCGCAGCAGGTGGCGAGTGTTACTATTCCGTTCCAGCAGCAGCCATTTCAACAACAACAACCGTTTCAGCAGCAGCCAATGCAGCAGCAGCAGCAGCCACAGCAGGGGGCACAGCCTGCTCAGCGAAGATTCCAGGGTGGTAAGCCAAGAAGAGTTTTTGAGAAGCCTCCCTCAACCTACGTAGATTTGTTGCAGACATTGTTGGGTTTGAACCTGGTAGAGAAGAGAACTCTGGCACCTATAACTGGAACTCCTCCGTATGGTTATGATGCAAGCAGGCACTGTGAGTTTCATTCTGGGGCTCCGGGCCACGATGTAGAGGGTTTCCATGCTTTTAAGCATATTGTGCAGGATCTTTTGGACAATAAGGCTATCAATTTCGGAACGGCAGGTCCGAATATAGTGCAGAAACCCATGCCTAATCATAGGGCAAACGCCATTCTGACTGAGGAAGGGTTGAATTTGATTATGAATGTCGAGGATTTAAAGACGCCGCTGGGCGAGATAAAAAGCAGATTGTTGCAAGGGGGTGTTTATCCAGGATGTGACGAGCATTGCTTAGAATGCTGGACCCTAGCTGGGGGGTGTGATGATTTGAAGAAAGGCATCCAGGCTTTAATTGATGACGGCACATTGCAGTTTGACCGAGCAGCAATGGAAGCGCCTGCAGGGGCAGTAGCAGATAATCGGAGTGATGTGGCCACTGTAACGATTCCTCGAAGGACAATCACTATAACAGCACCGGCTCAGCGACCGCCGATCACCATAACTAAAGCCGAACCAATCCCGTACGAGAGCACAAAAGCGGTCCCATGGTCATATGGGCTGGAGGTGTATTGTGACGGAATAAAGATTGATGTTAACAAGCAGACAACCGAGACTGTGGACAACGTTGTTGGTTCAGGAGGTATGACAAGGAGTGGTAGGATCTTCATATCGCCTGAGGTGGAGGCCGAAAGACTGGCAAAGGGGAAAGGAAAGATGGTTGAGAATGTCCCCGTGCAAGCAAGCGAAAAAGCATCGGCATCGAAAGAGGTAGAAGAGTTCATGCGCTTGATTCGAAAAAGTGATTATAAGATTGTGGAGCACCTGCAACAGACACCGTCAAAAATATCTATACTGTCATTGCTATTGTGTTCTGAAGCTCACAGAAATGCTTTGCTGAATGTCCTGGATACTTCCTTCGCGCCCCAGGACGTCTCCGTGAATCAGCTGGAAGGAGTGTTGGCACATGTGAATGCAGGCCACAGCTTGGGCTTTACCGACTTCGATTTGACCCCGAAAGGGAGAGATCATAATATGGCACTGCATGTATCTGTCGAGTGTAGAGGATCAGTCATGTCGCACGTATTGGTCGACACCGGATCATCCTTAAACGTGTTGCCCAAGAAAGCGATGATGAAGCTAGATGTCAGAGGAATCTTGTGCACGCCCAGTGACCTGGTAGTCAGGGCGTTTGATGGCACGCAGAGAACAGTCTTTGGATCGATAACATTGCCTCTACAAGTGGGACCGGAGGTGTTTGCAACGGAATTCTATATTATGGATATACAGCCTGCATATAGCTGCCTGCTCGGAAGACCCTGGATTCATGGGGCTGGGGCAGTCACGTCTACCCTGCATCAGAAGTTGAAATATATGGTCGGAGACAGCGTAGTCACCGTATGCGGAGAGGAAGACATCCTGGTCAGCCATCTGTCGTCATTTAAATATGTGGAGGTCGACGGAGAGATCCACGAGACACCCTGCCAGGCATTTGAAGGGTTGCGTATCAAGGATAAAGGTCCCGGGCCGAGCAAAATATCGGAGATAGTCGTCTCGTCGTATAAAGAAGCCCAAGCTCTGGTAGAGGCAGGAGAAGCAAAGGGCTGGGGAAAAGTGCTGGATATTCCTGTGAAGATGGACCGATTCGGGCTAGGATACCAACCGTCATCGTCAACACCTGCCGTGGGGGCACCCCGTTTCAGAGGGCCAATAACCATCTCTGCTAGTGGAGTATGTCATGAAACCATCAATGCTGCTTCGGAGTCTGACGAAGGAGACAGCGACTGTGATATGGATGCCTGGATTCAGCCAAGCACGCCAGGGCAAGGATTGTGCAACTGGTCTATTCAGGAGCTTGTTCCTGTGACTCTTAAACAGTAATGCTTTGTTTTATTAATTGTTGAACAATCTGATGTCTTGCCCGGGGCATCATGATTTGCTTAGGGTTGTGCTGTTATGAACATTGCGTGTTAATCATTAAATAAATGGCGTTTTTTTCATGTGCAAATACTGTAATCTCTGTTTTTCTTGTTTTGTATTTTTCAATAAAATGGCAACGTGGTTATTCGCTTTATACGCATTTTGAAGCATTTAACCATTCTTTTTGCAGGATAACATTTTCAGATGACATCCTTGAACCACCTATGACTCGTCCCGACTTCGAGCACCCGGTATTTCAGGCCGAAGAAGAGGTTGTCGAAGATAGCGACGTTCCTGAAGAACTGTCTTGGTTAGTGAAGCAAGAGGAAAGAATCATTCTGCCTCACGAAGAGGTCATCGAAATCATTAATTTGGGGTCGGAAGGGGTTGAGAAGAATATTCGTATCGGAGCCGCGCTGCAGAGCGATATCAAGCGAAGACTGGTTGAAATTCTCCAAGAGTATAGTGATGTATTCGCTTGGTTGTATGAAGATATGCCAGGGCTCGATACAGATATGGTTGTGCACCGTCTGCCATTGAAAGAAGAATTCCCACCGGTCAAACAAAAGCTTCGCAGAACTAGACAAGATATGGCAGTGAAGATCAAGGAGGAAGTTCAAAAACAGTGGGACGCTGGTTTCCTGGCCGTGACGAAATATCCCTCATGGGTCGCTAACATCGTACCAGTGCCAAAGAAAGATGGCAAGGTTCGAATGTGTGTGGATTATAGGGATTTGAATAAAGCGAACCCAAAAGACGATTTTCCACTTCCTCATATTGACGTGCTAGTTGATAATACTGCTCAATACTCCGTATTCTCCTTCATGGATGGCTTTTCAGGCTATAATCAGATTAAAATGGCGCCAGAGGATATGGAGAAGACTACTTTCATAACGCCTTGGGGAACATTTTGTTACAAAGTGATGCCCTTTGGTTTGAAAAATGCTGGGGCAACGTATCAACGTGCGATGACGACTCTTTTTCATGATATGATGCATAAAGAGATCGAAGTTTATGTTGACGATATGATTGCCAAATCCCAGACGGAGGAAGAGCATCTGGTGAATCTGCTGAAGTTATTTAAAAGGCTTAGGAAGTTCAGGCTGAGACTGAACCCTAAAAAATGCACCTTCGGGGTGAGGTCGGGTAAGCTGTTGGGGTTTATCGTAAGTGAAAGAGGAATAGAGGTCGATCCTGCTAAAATAAAAGCGATCCAAGAAATGCCGACGCCTAAAACAGAGAAAGAGGTGCGCGGGTTTTTAGGAGGTTGAACTATATCGCTCGGTTCATCTCTCACCTAACGGCCACGTGTGAACCATTGTTCAAGCTGTTGAAGAAAGATCAGGCTGTAACATGGAACGAAAATTGTCAAAAGGCGTTCGATAAAATAAAGCAGTATTTGCAGGAGCCTCCTATTTTGATACCCCCAGTGGCAGGTAGACCCTTGATTATGTATTTGACAGTTCTTGAGGGAAGCATGGGTTGTGTTCTCGGTCAGCACGACGAGACAGGAAGAAAAGAGCATGCAATTTATTACTTGAGTAAGAAATTTGCAGATTGTGAATCTCGATACTCAATGCTTGAAAAAACTTGTTGCGCGCTAGCCTGGGCCGCCAAGCGTTTGAGACAATACATGCTGAATCATACAACCATGCTCATCTCGAAGATGGATCCGATCAAATATGTATTCGAAAAGCAGGCGCTATCAGGGAGAATTGCCCGTTGGCAGATGGTCTTGACTGAATACGACATCCAATACGTCTCGCAAAAGGCTATAAAGGGGAGTGTACTGTCTGAGTATCTGGCGGAGCAGCCTATTGAAGATTACCAATCGATGAGGTTTGATTTTCCTGACGAGGATATCATGTACTTAAAGATGAAAGATTGTGAAGAGCCGTTGCCAGACGAAGGATCAGAGTTGGTTTCCAAATGGAAGATGATATTTGACGGAGCTGTGAATGCTTACGGTAGCGGAATAGGGGCAATCATCACTACGCCACACGAGTCGCACATCCCGTTTACTGCCCGATTGACCTTTGTCGTTACCAATAATGAGGCCGAATACGAAGCTTGTATAATGGGGCTTGAAGAAGCCATTGATTTGCGAATCAAACATCTGGACGTATACGGAGACTCAGCTCTAGTGGTGAATCAGATCAAAGGAGAATGGGAGACACGTCAGCCCAATTTGATACATTACATGAATTATGCAAGGAGATTGCTGCCTTTCTTTGACAAGGTTGAGTTGCATCACGTACCGCGGGCAGAGAATCAAATGGCTGACACTCTCGCCACTTTGTCTTCCATGTACAAAGTCAACTTCTGGAACGAGGCTCCCAGAATTGTCATCTCTCGGCTTGACAGACCTGCTTTTGTATTTGCTATTGACGAAGCATTCGACGACAAACCATGGTATTTCGATATCCTTAATTTCCTGAAGAACAAAGAGTATCCGGCTGGGGCATCCAGTCAAGATCAGAAGACTCTCAGGAGATTAGCGGGTAATTTCTATTTGAACCCGGATGGTGTCTTGTACAGAAGAAATCATGATTTGGTGCTGCTGCGTTGCGTAGATGAAAAAGAGGCAAAATTGCTCATGGAGGAGATACATGAAGGTACATTTGGTACGCATGCTGGTGGGCATGCTATGACGAGAAAGCTGCTGCGGGCAGGTTATTTTTGGCTGACTATGGAAACTGATTGTTTCAAGTTTGCGAGGAAATTCCACAAGTGCCAAATCTACGCTGATAAGATCCATGTGCCTCCGAGTCCTCTGAATGTGATGTCATCGCCATGGCCATTCTCGATGTGGGGAATCGATATGATTGGAAAGATCAAGCCGACGGCTTCTAATGGGCACCGGTTCATTCTAGTAGCAATCGATTATTTCACCAAGTGGGTGTGTTGCGGTGGAAATAGGATATCAAATTATTAATTAATTTGAATCGCAATTCAATTCACAACCGCTCTTTGATTTATCCGAAGGAAAAGGTCAAAAGAGGGAAAACCTATTTTTGCATCGTAAACACAATGCGGGGAAAGATCTAGGGTTCGGGGGTTGGTTAAATTTAGGGAAGGTATTAGCACCCTAAACTTCTGTAGTACTCTACAGGAACCTTTTGTTCAGATGTTTACTATTTTGCTTTATTTATTTGCTTAAGGTATATGTACAAAGGATTAAAAGTGAGAAAAGAGACCTAAGGGGTTAATTCTAAGTTTACTCGGCAAGACATCGCATCTTGTGCCTACGTATCCTTACGGGAGTGGAATCAGAGTAATCGTAGTTCCCCTCAAAAGGGAGGTTAGAGACTTCTTGACTGTGGTCAAGGCCTCAAGGGAAATAAACGCATCTTAGGGACACGCTTACGCGGAGTGTAGAAACTCCAATATCTACGTTGTAAATTGTTAAGTGAATTAGGGTTAAGTTAGGGATTCCGCGGCGGGAAACCCTAAAATGAGCGCGGCGGCTCTTTGACCTAATGCTAGGGGTAAAATTGTAATTTTGTCCACAGCGAGACATGTATGAAAAATAGGGTTTGTAAGGTGAAAGGGTTTGAAGTTCGAGGACTATTGGCGCGGCGACCAAAAGCTAGACCTAACCTTCGGATGTGTGTAATGTGACAGAATAATTGATAAATGTGTGAAATAATTGAATTGTGCAAACAGAGAATAATGTCCTAATTTGACCATGCAAGCAGAAATTTAAAGGCAGGAATTAAAGCGCGATTATTAGGATTCGCGAGGTTACAACCGAGAAGTAGTTACAATAATAATAACTTAAATAAAAAACGCAATGTAATAATAGTGAACATGAGCTGCAAAAGATGAACACTATTAATAAGCAAAGTTAGACGGTAGTGGGACGAGTCAGGAGAAAAAGTGCAATATTGAAGAATTTCGTTATCTTGAAAGAGATGTTAAATGAATTTATATATAAAAAGTAATGTTAATAAAAAATATTTTAAATTTAATCTTAAAAAAAAGATTTTAACTTAGATATTTTAAAAAAGATTTTTTAAGTTATTTATTGAAAAAAGTTTTTATTTATTATATGAAAAGAAGTTTTTTTTTAATTTTCTTATAAAAAAGGTTTTTTAAGTTTTTATTTATTTTTAATATTTACACAAAAAAGGTTTTTAAAACAGTTTTTTAATTATAAAAATAAAATGGTTCTTTTAAAAAACAACTTAAAAAACAAAAAGAAAAAGGTTTTAAAAACAAATTTTCAAAAAAACAAAAAATAAGGGGGGTTGGGCCGGTCATCACTCCCGGACCCAACCCGGTTAGTGTATATGCATCAAAATGTCAATTTAGGGTTTCAGAACCCTTTGACCCCCTTCGCGGCGCCGTTTGCATTCTTCTTCTTCTCTCTCGATTCTCTTCATGATGCATCTCTCCTGAAAGAAATTCAATTTCAAACCGTTAAATATACGACAATGATGAAATCCGTGCTTACGTTTAAGGGTTGGAAACGACGCGCTGGTGGTTTCCGGCGGCCGATGATGAGTCTTATGAGGCCCAGAGGATTTGCTCGTCTAGGCGCTGGTGAATCTTCTCCAACCTTTCGATTCGTATTCTGATGGCCCCCTTCGATGAAACCCTTCTAAGTTTCTCTCTCGCGGATGTTAAGGTTTCGTGTTCTTCGCCGTTTTCCTCTGGGGCTCTCGCGATTTTCCGTTAGGGTTTCACCATGGTGAGATTGTCCCTTTTTATAATTTCTGATTTGACTCTCTTTTGGGCCTTGGATTTGCGTTGTTTTCTGATTTGATGACTTCGTGTTGATTGGGATTTTTGATATGATTTGTTTTCCTTTCCTTTTCTGACTTCGTTTGAATCTTTCTAAATCTTTGCTTCCCATTTGCCTCGATTCGCTTTCAGAAACGGGCTTGCTTTAATCCGTTTTGGGACCAAACTTAATTGGATATCTTCTTTGAAACTGATTTGGATTCTTTCCTTTTCAAACAGGGATTTTGATTTGGCTATGGCAATCTGTTTGATAAACCGTATTGGATTTGTTTTGGTTTCACAGATGTGGATTGTTGTTAACTGGTTTCCAATTGGTTCTTCTGATGTAGGTTTCTGGTTTTGTTGCAGATATGGATTCTTTTCCTCTTCTTCTTTCAGAGAGAGCTGGTACTACGACTTTGGTCGAGTCAAACGCTGCCGAGAAGAGGGTATACGGCGATGATGACAATGTTCTGAGCCTGATGAGGGATCCTATGATACTGCTGTTGCCTTTGATAATCTCTGCTGGGTTCTGTTGAATTTGGTTCAGGACATGAGTTCTGGGCTTGATTATGACTGATATTGCTTGGATGCGGGTTTTGCTTTGTGGTTTATCAGATGTGTATTTGTTACACTTCCATTTGAGTTGCCTTGTGATAATCTGATTTGTCTTTTTTCTGATATAGGTCCAACTACAGTTTGATCATCTACTTTAACGTCAGGTCCGCTGCTTGTATCCAACTGCGAAGTTTGAACTCTATTTCTTGATTCTTCCAATTTCTGATGCGGAACTGAACTGGATATCGTTCAGTATCCTTGGCACCGGGCTGTGATCTTAGGGCAATGATGCTCTGACTGAGCCCTTGTCCTTTTCATGCGCCTCGCTTGACTGGTATGATTTGTGCTATGATTTGTGCTGTTGTCTGATGCGATTCGGTAAAGTTATTCACGTTTTTGTGACTTGCAATTCGAACTGGTTTGAATTGCGAACGGGCTACCTTCTGAGATATTTTGGCTGTGATATCAAATTGAAACTCGCCTTTAACTGATGCTCCTAAACTTTTTGATACATTGTTTGATGCAGTTTGGTTTCTACCCTATTTTTTCTGATAAGGATTAGTAGCAGCTTTCTGTTCATACTTGGGATTTGACTTTCACGGACTCACTTATGTGGTTCAGAGTTGATGCAGTTTTGTGGTTATTCCTGTCCGTGACAGATTTGTTTGACTTGTTTTTCCCTTGTTGAACTAGTTTCCCTGTTATGAATTTCTTGTTTGGTTTAGGGCTGATGCAGGTGTTCTTAGTCAGTGGTGGGTTCCTTTGAAAACTCTGATACTGTTTTGATGCTTGCATTTCAGGTGTTGACAAGTCTTGAGCACAGAGTGGCTCACACCCGTCGGCATCCGGGTTTATGACCAAGTTGATGGTGCTGCTTTACCCTTGTATCAGTTTGGAAACCAACTTGATGGACGAATCCAAATACGGAAAAACGAATCAGTCCCGCTTCTTTTATCTCTTTTATCTCTCGGCTGTCCCGTATGATAAGAACAGATGTTACCTGATCTGACGCTAATGGCGCGGATCGGTAACGGGGGTAGGACGCAGCTTCGGTTGTGCCACTCCCGGCACTCGATGATGAAGCTGTTCTGAGAGTGTCGAAAACAATTTCTAACCCATTCCTGCATTTGTTTTGTTTCGTTTCTGTTGTGCAGGTGAATCGGAGAGACTCGAAAAATGGATTTTCAAACGGCGGAATGACGTGAAGCCCTTTAGTTTTTTAGAACTTAGGATAGAAAGAGTAGTGCAAATGCTTGTGAATCATGATTCTGTGATCATAATCTCATTCTTTCCCAATTGTAACTTATAAATATTTATGAACTGAAATTCAAAAATATTCATATCCGCCTCCTGATTGTAATTTACGAATGTCTTGAATAAGCTTCGAAAATATCTAAATCCACTTCTTAATTGTAAATTAGAAATACTTGTGAATAACAATCCAAAATCATCTAAAGTTACCTCTCAGTGGTAACATATAAATATTCATGAATGATACTCAAAATACTTCAATTCATTTCTTTCTGATATTTGAACAACGTTATGAGTGAGACCCAATACTTTCTCCACTTAATCGATCGTTCCTTTTGCTGATCTTGATCTTACCGCAGCCTGATTCAACCTGAACAAAATCGCACTAAAACCCACTTATTGTATACCCCCAGAAGCGGCGTTCTATCAATGGAACGGGAAACTGCTCAAACTGTCTTAAATAAACACAAGCAACGATTGGCCCAACACTCGAATGTGCTTCTGACAAATTGTTTCAGTATTAATTGACTTGAGATCAATGCCTTGATAATCAGCCCATACAATAAATAAGTGTCCTGGATATGATAGTTCGAAACCCTTATCACTGGAGACCATCTTTTTCCAGAATTCATCAACAGTCAGCGCAAAATGACCAAAATACCCCTGGGGTAGTTCCTGCAAAACAAAACGCACTTTATGACTGGTTAGTGGTTAGCAGACGCACAGATGAGATGCTATGCGAAATGACTGACTAAATATAAGGGTAAAATTTGGGGTATTACAGGGTGGAAGCAACGTCTTACGCAAATGTAACTAAGCAAGTGGTGGCCAGATTCATCAAGAGAGATATCATTTGCCGATATGGGATCCCCGAGCGGATAATCACTGACAACGGTTCAAATCTGAACAACAAAATGATGAAGGAGCTCTGTCAGAATTTCAAGATCGAACATCACAACTCCTCCCCTTACCGACCCAAGATGAATGGCGCTGTTGAAGCGGCCAATAAGAATATCAAGAAGATCGTTCAGAAAATGGTGGTGACCTACAAGGATTGGCACGAGATGCTACCTTTTGCTTTGCACGGTTATCGTACGACGGTACGCACATCAACCGGGGCAACCCCGTTCTCTTTAGTATACGGAATGGAAGCAGTACTACCGTTGGAAGTTGAGATCCCTTCTCTGAGGGTATTGCGAGATGTTCAACTAGATGAGGCAGAATGGGTGAAAGACAGGTTGAACCAACTTAGTTTGATGGATGAGAAGAGGCTAGCTTCTCTAGCATACGGTCGTTTGTACCAGAGCCGAATGAAGAAAGCATATGATAAGAAGATACATCCTTGGAGCTTTCAGACGGGTGACCTTGTGCTGAAAAGGATTCTCCCGCCGCAGGCAGATCACAGGGGCAAATGGACCCCCAACTACGAAGGGCCATACGTTGTCAGGAAAGTCTTTTCAGGAGGAGCGTTATTGTTGTCCACCATGGACGGTGAAGACTTTACGTCACCTATGAATTAGGACGCAGTTAAAAAATACTTTGCTTAAAATTGACCCACTGGACAGAAAAAGAGAGTCCAGGCAAAAATGGGGCATCCTGGCGAACCAAAAACAGAATGAAAGGTTCGGGAAAAAGTTAGGGATAAAATTGAAAAAATGTACACCCGCGAAGTTGAAAACCTACACTGGGCGGCTTCGGCAAAAAAGGGTATCCCGGTGAACTGAAAACCCGTAAAGGGCGGTTCACGCAAAAGTTAGGGATTTGAAAAGCAAATGACTGCGGTCCGAATTTGATACTGCATTGAGCATTGGTGCGGGAGAATATACCTGAGGAGTCGATTATCAGATACAATCTCTTCGGAAGTGTGGATACCGGGAAAGCATTAGAGTCGGACGAGTCATAGGAGGATCAGTTCGTGGTGTTCGTCTGCATCCCGTTGCCGACATGTGTACAAATTTAGTTTGTCAAAATATTTATGCTTCTTGTGCATACTTGTATATCTGCTTTGTGTAGCTTCCTCTTTTCAGGAGTTACATCCCGTGTAAAAAACTTCGCCCATTCAGGGGCCCAATCAATAAAATATGTTATTCAGTACTTGATGCTGGTTCTTTACTGTTTTGTGCATGATAAACGCCTAAGTTTACTGAAACTAGCATGTGTATAACATCACTGGCCCTTGCCGACAATTGCTAAAGCTTTGAATTAACTTAAAATAACGTCACTAACCTGAATTGATTTGGTTGCATAGGCTTGTCTTGTTTTGTTTGTGTTGTTGCAGGTTTCATAGCCGTACGAGGAAGATGATCAAAATATTGCGGTAACGAAAGACTCGACCCCCGCGCAGGTCATGCATGTGCTTCCGGAAGAAGGATCGAATTCCCCAGCTAGCCGTAGCTTATCCAAAGTACATGCTCCAGCAAAGGCATTCATCCTCAGCAGAGTTTGGCGATTCCAAGATTATAAGGCTGTATTCAGACAGTGTATCTCAAGCCGAGAGGGTTTAGCCTCAGAAGGTTAATGTTTGTAAGCTGTATTCAGGCAGTCTACCTTTCCCCGCAGGGTCAGTTTACCTCTCCCCCAGTGGAGTCAGTTGATTTTCCCCAAGAGAATTAGTTCGTCCTCAGCGGAGTTCTATTTCCAGCAAGTGTTTTCCTTCCTCCCAGTGGAACTCAAAGACTAAGGCTGTCCCCGACAGAGTTGGTTGTGTCCCGGCATTTATTTTGTCGGAATATCGTGTGAGACCTGTTCACTCTCCAGCAGAAGTCCAATCATACCAGGCGCATCTGCTACTCCCCAGCCGAGTTTCATTTCCCCATTTCCCAGCTGAGTCGGATTCATCCTTCCAGCATTTATTTTGCTGGAATAATTCCGTAGCATCTGGCTATCCCCAACGGAGTCGGCATTGTCTTCAGCATTTATTTTGCCGAAGCAGTTTCTGTACCCAGCAGTTCGAGGCTGCATTTGCATTGGCATATAGTGTCATATTTGCATACACCAAACAAAAACGCATAACATTTCCATGTCGAATGGAGCATTGCATCATTGTCAAACGCATGCATTTTGAAATATAAACCAGGTTGGCTAACCTTTGTTCCGAGTATTGTTTCTCTTGCAGGTAGAGAGAGCCCTTGCTCAGGTGAATCAATAAACATTCGAGATCTCGACGTGAGACATTCAACGAAGTGTCAACTTTGGCACTACTCCCCACAGAATTATCATGATGAAGTTCTCTCTGTATCCAAGCAGAGTTATTTGTGAATTTCTCCTGTATTCCCCGCCAAAGTGAGTAGGCAAAATTTCTCCTCAATTCTCAAGCAGAGTTATTTGTCATTAGAGGGTTTCCCGAACCAGAATTTCAGAGGCCACCGCCGGTTATCAGAACAGGCGTTCGGTAGTTTGGTTTCCAATATCCCCAGTAGAGTCCGCCTCAAAGTTGCTGTCACGTGAGTGCTAAGAAGTCTGTGGTTTGGGACCAATAGAGAAATGAGTCCTAATGTGGACAAATTTGTTGATGGGTTTTCTTCGTGCTAGAAAAGTGGGAGTCCTAACGTGGATAGTTTTATTTCCCCGGGTTGATAGGAGATGTTAGTCCTAACGTGGACAGGTTCGATTTCTCAGAACAGATGAAGTGTGGAGTCCTGACGTGGACATTTCCTCAAGTTGACGATACATGTTAGTCCTGACGTGGACTGATTCGAGTTCTCGGTATTGATTGAGTGTGAAGTCCTGACGTGGACAAAGTTGGTTACTCTTCGTGTTGGTGTCCTGACGTGGACCATTTATTTCCAGCAGATAGCTTTATTCTTGATGATGAAATGTGCGTCCTGACGTGGACAAGTTGGTAGTTCTTTGTGACGACAAGATGCGAGAGTCCCGACGCGGACAAATTTATCCTTCTTCGTGTTGTTGGCAAAGTATGAGTCCTGACGTGGACAATGTCTTATTTCCCCAGCAAGTCGAAGACGCGCAAGTCCTGACGTGGACAGGTTATATTACTTCAGCAGGTTGAGATGTGAGTCCTGACGTGGACAAAATTTTATTTCCTTAGCAAAGCAAGACGAAACGTGAGTCCTGACGTGGACAGATTTATTCCTTACGTGGAAAAGCAAGTTTATTCCTTACGTGGAAAGCTTCGAGTCCTTACGTGGACAGATTGAGAAGGTATTCCTTACGTGGAAAGATGAGTTTATTCCTTACGCGGAAAGATTGAGTCCTTACGTGGACATATCAAGTTGGAGTCCTTACGTGGATAGATCGAGATTGTGTTTCCTTACGTGGAAAGAAGTTGATTCCTTACGGGGAAAAAAATGGTTTCCTTACGTGGAAAGATAAATTGGTTTCCTTACGTGGAAAGATTGATTCCTGACGTGGAAGAACGATGTATTCCTTACGTGGAAAGTTTAGTCCTGACATGGACAGATTTAGAAGAGAATTGGTTTCCTTACGTGGAAAGAAGACGGGTCCCTTACGTGGAAAGGGGTTATTCCTAACGTGGAAAAGTTTAGTCCTGACGTGGACAGATCCAGACGAAGTCTTAGTCCTAGCGTGGACAGGTTTCTTCCTTACGTGGAAAGAGATTGTGATTCCTTACGTGGAAAGATTGTATTCCTTACGTGGAAAGATTGTATTCCTTCCGTGGAAAGATTGGAGTCCTTACGTGGACAGATTGAAGAGGTATTCCTAACGTGGAAAGATTTTATTCCTTACGTGGAAAGTTTAGTCCCGACGTGGACAGATTTAGAAAAGAAGTTTGTTTCCTAACGCAGAAAGATGTGATTCCTTACATAGAGCAAGTCGGAGTCCTTACGTGGACGAATCAAGATGTATTCCTGACGTGGAAAGATAGCATTCCTGACGTGGAAAGATTGATTCCTTATGTGGAAGAATGATGTATTCCTTACGTGGAAGAAAAAATGATTCCTTACGTGGAAAAGAGATTGTGTTCCTGACGTGGAAAGGTGGGTCCTTACGTGGACGGAGTTGTGTTCCTTACGTGGGAAGAAGCAGAGGTATTCCTAACGTGGAAAGATGTTATTCCTAATGTGGAAGAGTGTAGTCCTAATGTGGACGATGTATTTATGATGAGAGGCAAACGGGCCATCCCCAGTGAAGCTGTCGAGATTTTTCCTAACGTGGACAAGTTTGGTTGAGATTTCTTTGTGTTGACGACACAGGCGTCCTAACGTGGACAAGCAAAGTTTTATTCTTGCAATGAGAGAAGCTTTTCAGGCTGATGAAAATAATCCCCAAGCAGTGGTGTGGTTCATGTCTGCGGTCGGCAAATTTCTGGGTTCTTAGTATTCAACCGTCTCGTACCGCGAATGTTTGAAGGCTCCGGGCTCTTCACCCAATCGGGTCCAAGTCGCTTGAATAGGGGCAGCTGTTGCACCCTAAAATTTGCTCAACCTTATTCACTTGGTTTATGTTTCAATATCATTAGCATTTGCATGTAGAGTCATGTACATAGTCTACTCATATGCATAGCATAAGCATAGTAAGTCATCCAACAGGGGACCAAGCATTATTCTCATCTCTATGAGCCTATCAGGAGGTTATTATCCTAATTCAGTCTCATTCAAGTCATCAGAAAGAATTTGAAAACTGGGAAATCAATGGATCAAGCAGTGCATCTATCTCCTAGCTGAGGGTATCTGAGGATCAACAAAGAAATTGTGAGCTATGGATGGAGCAGGGAGAGTATCTGGACATCATGGGAGACTTAGAAAGTCATTTGGAGAAGGAGACAAGTCATTGATGTGGCCACAAGTATTGCAGTTGAAGACAGTCAACTAGGGTTTCATCTGGGGTCAACTCTAGGTCCACTCTAGGTCAACTGACTGGTTGAAAGGCATTAAGGGCTATTGGAAAGATGTGGGGTTCATCATTTGACATGTAAAGAAGGATATGGTGATATGCCAAGAAGAAATCAAGAGGAATCAAGGAGAAGAGGAGTTTCTAAATTAGGGTTTCTATGTAAAATCCCCTAGTTTAGGTCAAATTTCCAAGCAAGATAAGTCAAAATGCAAGCTTCAAGTGGATCCTTGGCCAACACGAAACTTGTAGAGGATCTCAATACCTTTAATTTGAGTGGTGGAAGACACTAAGGATATTTATATAACTCAAGTTATGGTCCTTGCAAGTTACAGGTCATCTGAGGTATCTGAAATTTTGTCTGTAAAAGTGACTTGACTTCCAAGCTATTTTTACCCCTCAAGGAGATTTCAAATGAATTTCTGGCCAACATAAGAGTTGTTCCTCATTGTATTATCTTTCTATAATGGTATATTATGCCTTCATATGATTTGTGTAACTCTACTTATGGTCTTGGCTAGCAAAGGGTATTTTGGTCATCTGAGAATTACAGGTCATTTCAACCTATGCCCAAAACTCCTACAAGGAAGCTTCAAATGAAAAACCTTACAACATCAAACTTGCTCCAAATGACATTTTGAGTCTAGAAAAGTGACCTAGAGAGATTGGAAAGATTCATAGCACAAGGTTTCAAAATTGTTGGATTTAATGAATAAAAAAGGATTTAAAACTGAGATTTTTCATACTTTGGCCAAATGGGACAAAATTATAGGTCATTTTGAATGGAAAAATCATTTTGAGAAAATTGGCTAAAGTGGAATTTTGAGGTTAGTTCAAATTTGGAGAGTTATTCAAGGTTGCTTACAAAGGAAGAAACATAATCCAAAATGTAAGGAAAGAGTGCAAGGGAAGTTTCTCCAAGTTTCTAGGAGGTTCTAATGTCATGTATATATTGGTATGAAGAGGTTCAAGCAAGGTTTGGTGATCACATTTGCTCATAAACACAAGTTTCACATACTTTCTTCAAATTGCAAAACCAATTCAAACACTCTCAAACTTTCACCAATTTGCACCATTCTTGATCTGGTATTCATCATCATCATCCAAGGATCATAATTCACACATTCATTTGGTAAATTGAAGGAGGATTCGAGTTGTGCAAGTTCACCATTCAAAGTGCAAGAATTTTGGAATTGGGAGATTCAAAGTCTTGGAGCATCATTGGTTGCATACAGAACTCATCATCAAGTTCTTGGATCACTTTCTAATCATTACAAGCCTTGGATCAACACATTCCATAGTTGTTTTCTTCACTTTGCACCAAGTAAGTTTCTCATTCGAATGGGCTGTTTTGGTTAGAATTTCTAGGTTTTGATAACATAGAAAGGTTAAGGTAGGATAGATGATTGAGTTTGGTGAGTTTGGAGAGCTTTCATGGAGTTTGCCATAAGTGTACCAAATCTGTTAGGGTTTGTAACTCTTGATTCAATGCACGGAAATCTTGGTGGAATAGCATGTTGTGATCAGCATAAGGTGTAGATGAGTTTAGGACAAGAATTGGTGAGAATTAGAGCAATTGATCACAGGTATTAATGGTGGATCAGGACTGTTATATCTATCGAGTTGGTTTATTGAGCGAGTTTTAGGAGAAGTTATTGTCATGGCTGTGTAGAGGGAAGTTTGTAGAGCAACTTTGCTCTTGGAGTCGTGTGAATCCATGGAGAGATGAGAGAGAACAGAGGAGTGGAAGAACACGTGCATGGGAGGAGAATCTCAGAGCTAGGGTTTTGCTGGAGGTAGACGATGACCTCAGGCCGTTGGATGGACATTTTGACCTTGACTGAAGATCTAATCGTGTGGCTGGCGTTTAAAACGAAAACGAAGGGAAACCCTGGGTGCGAAACGCACCGTTTCATTTATTTCCCTCAGACTGGGCCTCACGTTCGCTTGCTTTTGACACCCCTCCAATCGAGCCCAATACCAAATAAACGTAAAAAACTGCTATTCACACCGTTTTACGTTTTTTAATTTTTGTTTACTTTCTGATGCTTCCTGGGCCTCGCGTACATGTGATATTCGCACCCCCCACTACCTGGCCCATCCGTCTATTTTAACTAATTGCTTTACTTGCTGCACCCTCCATTCATGTTAATTCATTTTTATTTTCTTTTAAAAAACATTAAATCTTTCAAAAATCATAACAAATCATAAAATGCTTATTTTTCATTTGTTGTTTTTGCATTCTTTTCTTAATTTTGTCAAGAAAATTATCATCCAAAAAAAATTAATATTTCATTTCATTTTTATATTTTTAGCATATTTTTCTTTTAATTAGGTGTAAATATTGTTTTGTTTAGTACATGAATTTGGTGATTTTAGTTTGCATAGTTGCTTTAATATTTTTTATCCATTCTTTTTAGGTTGGTTAGTAGATAATGATAGCTTGTATATAAAATTTAGTTCCCATTTTTAGGACTTAATTTTAGGTGTTTAGTTTAGGTGTGAACAACATGAACAAGATTAGGGTTTAAGTGATGACTTAGAAGAATTGGATCATTTCCCTTAGGATTTAGAGACTGAAAGTTTGGGATATGGGACTATAGGGACTATGGGTAGTTATTAGATCCCTTAGAAAATATTAGGATTCCCCTACTGCTATTAGTATACTACTGTATGTGATTGACTGGTGTGGTGTGCCCCCTGGGGATTATTGTTTGTTTGTGTGGGTATTGGGATTGCTTGGGTATTGGGAGAGATGAAGACTTGTGATGATGAAGCCATTGGAGATCCAGAGACTGAAGACCAACCTCCAGAGTTGAAGAGGAGATTCTTGCTAGCAGCTGTTGAGGAGACTAGGGTTTAGGAGCTAGGCAGAGCTCTAGATTAGAAAGCTTGTTTCTCAAACATGGAATGCCTTGTTTGTATCCATCCTTTCTCTATGATTCAAAGTCTCTTTCAAGTATCCACCTCCCTCCTTTGGAAGGATCAGTGAATGTATTTGAAAGATGGAACTTTTGAGAGAAGATTTTCTATATAATGTTAACAGTTAATGAACCACCCTTGGTAGGTAATTGACTGTCTAACATTCATTCACCTCATCTTGTTGATATTCATCCTGGAGATTTGAGACTGGAAGAAAAGCCATTGTAGATGGAAGATTGATGATCAAAGCCCTTGCTTGAAGGCTGTGGAGATGGAGATTGATGCATGCTGAAGCTTGTAGCTGTTGGAGATGACTTGAAGATAGGTGTTGATGCAGAGCTGTTGTGGCTGTTTATTTTTGCTGTTTATTTTCTGATGTATTGATTGGTTTTCCCTGACTGTATTATTTGCTGTTTAACCTGTTGGGTTGGAAGTGAAGTCTGTTCACTGTCGCCTATTGTTTTCTAGGTTCGAGGTTGAGTGGGACTCCCTTGCCTCTCTTGTATTGCTGCATCCATGCATTTTACTGCTTTACTGTATATATCTGCTATTGTTTCTGTTTCCGCTTATCCCGTAGGATCTCTGTTTCTCTCTGTGCAAGAGAGGAGCATGATAGACATTAGGTCTTAACCCATGCATGATAACATTAGGTTAGTTTGATTCCCTTTGCAACCGTAGGTTAGAGTTCTGTCTCTTCTTTCTCAAAACAAACAGAAAAACACAATAAGATTTCAAACACAATAAAAGACACTTCTTTCGTAAAAGAATGTGAACTCATCTAAACGTCATTTTTGTCCGCTTGGACTGTTAATCAGAAAAACCTTTTTCAGAAGGAATAAAAACAATCAAGACAGACTTGTGTCGTACGTGGCCCGAACTACGTTTGCTCTGATCTTTCATGCTGTATGAAAGTACGTAGGCATAGGATGCGATATCCTAGCGAGCAACCTTCCCCTCCTTTCCCGTAGGTAGGCGAACTACGTTGACTCTGATTTCTCGTTCCAGACGGGAATACGTAGGCATAAAGTGCGATACTTTGCCGAGTCATTTTCTTTTCTTTTTAACCCAGACCCTTAGAGTAGATAGAATAACAATCCATACCCGAAAACAAGCGTGGATCCCGTCGAGTACGACGGACGTGAGGGGTGCTAATACCTTCCCCTTGCGTAACCGACTCCCGAATCCAGGTTTTGGTTGCGACGACCATACCTTTCCCGTGTTGTACGAGGTTTACTCTGAGCGTTTCCTTTCCCTCCTGTGGGATAAATAACGCACGGTGGCGACTCTTCTGTTCAGCCGGCGCCGATTTTCGCAGTAGCGACACCTTGTACTTAGGCGCACTCTGCGAGGAAGATGGACGGTACCCCAAGCCATACTTGTCTTGCTTCAATGGGATGTCCAGAACCTGCCCCCACTTCTGAGTCTCTCCTGCTTGTACCAACGCCTTGGCTTCTTTATATGAGGAGACTGCCACCTCTAGCCCTTCACTCTTTAACGGAGCTTCTTCTTTAACCCTCACCCCTTCGAACGCCTGACACAACGTTTCATGAATTTCTCCATCTACCTCCACGTACTTGAAAGAAGACAAATGACTGACAAGGATGTCCTCTTCGCCACACACCGTCACAATACTCCGCTCAACCATATATTTCAGCTTCTGATGGAGCGTAGAAGTCACTGCCCCAGCGGCATGGATCCAAGGTCTCCCGATCAAACAGCTATATGCAGGCTGAATGTCCATGATGTAAAACACTGTATCAAACACCTCCGGACCTACCTGGATGGGTAACGTTATTGACCCGAATACTGACCTCCTTGTTCCGTCAAAGGCCCTTACTACCAACTCACTAGGTGTGCACAACAAACCACGGGTATCTAATTTCAACAGAGCTTTCTTTGGTAACACATTCAACGAGGACCAAGTGTCTACCAGCACATGGGATAGAACAGTGCCCCGACATTCGATAGAGATGTGCAAAGCATTATTATGATCACGCCCCCGAGGTGTTAAGTCAAAATCCGTGAATCCCAGGCCATGTCCAGCGTTAACATGTGCCATGACTCCCTCCAGCTGATTAACTGAAATCTCCTGCGGCACGAAAGATGTCTCAAGTACTTTCAACAGGGCATTTCTGTGCGCTTCAGAACACAATAGCAGCGATAATATGGAGATCTTTGACGGGGTCTGCTGCAGGTGATCTACAATCTTGTAATAACTTTTGCGGATCAACTTCATGAATTCTTCCACATCTTTGGTTATCGGCCCTTTCTCTTTACTCCCCGAAGATTCCCCCTCAACAACTTTGTTCTTACCCCTGGAAAGCCTCTCTGCTTCAACCTCAGGTGAAGTGAAAATTCTCCCGCTCCGCGTTATACCACCCGCTCCCACTATGTTATCCACGGATCCCGCCGGCGGATCGTTCAAATCAACCTTCTCCCCATTACAATACACTTCAGCACCATAGCACCACGGAACTGCCTTTGTGCTTTCAAAAGGGACTGGCTTAGCCTTGGTAATAGTAATGGTCGGCCTTTTCGATGATGCCGAAATTGTCACCGATTTGAACGGAATGGTGATTGTAGCAATCTCCCCACGCTCTTCTATAGGCTCTGTCTCAACAGACTTCTCTCGCCCCGCAGCCCTGTCAAACTGCAAAGTTCCTTCATCAATCAAACCTTGAACTCCCCTTTTCAAATTCTCACAGCCCTCAGGTTGAACCAAACAGTCATCACACTCTTCACTGCAACCGGGATAGACACCTCCTTCCAATAAACGTTGCTTTACGAAACTCAAAGGGGTTTTCAGCTCGCTCAATTCTGAAACCAAGTTCAACTCATCCTCTACCATGATTGCATTGGCCCCAGCCCCACCATGCTTGGGCATTGGTTGCTGCGTGATATTGGGACCTTCCTTCCCGAAGTTAATAGTCGTACTATCAAGCAAATCTTGTACTTTATGCTTGAAAGCTAGGCAATTTTCAATATTGTGCCCTGGTGCACCCGAATGGAAGTCACTGTGCTCATTAACATCATACCCGACTGGTGGCTGGCCAGTTGGTGGTGCTAAGGTCCTCTTCTCGACTAACTGCAATTTCAACAAAGTTTGAAGGAGTTCTGCATATGATATCGGCGGTACCTCGAATACTCTCCTTGGTCGTGGGTTCTGAAGCCTGCGCTGATTATTATTAGGCTGCTGCTGAGCCTGCTGCGGTGGTGGTTGTCTCTGCTGCTGAGAAGGTCCTGGAATGGTTACACTTGCCACTTGCGACTGCTGACGCCAGTTCTGACCTTTATTCCTTCGTCGAGCATTGAACACAACATTGGTATCACCCTGCCTTTTACCGCCAAACGTCTTCTTATTACCTCCTGCGGAACTGGACTCACCCGCTTGAATTTTACCAATCTTTACCCCGTTTTCAATGCGCTCCCCCATCAAGATCAACTCAGAGAAAGTACTCATTGAAAAATTAAGCAGACGATCATAGTACATTCTAGAGAAAGTTCCTATGAACAGATCCATCATTTCGCGCTCCACCATTGGAGGGTGTACCCTAGCAGCCAAATCTCGCCATCTCTGGGCGTATTCTTTAAAGCTCTCGCTAGACTTCTGAGACATGCTCTGCAACTGGACTCGGTTAGGAGCGAGATCACTATTATACTGATAATGTCGAACAAAAGCCTCTGCCATCTCTTTCCAACTCCTGATCTGAGTAGGCTCCAAGCTCATGTACCACTCCAGCGATGGCCCTGACAGGCTATCCTGGAAGAAGTGCATTAGCATCTTTTCATCCTCAGAATACGCAGACATACGCCTGTAAAACGCGCGCACATGCACCCTAGGGCATGTATCCCCTTTGTACTTATCAAATGACGGTGCTTTGAATTTCAGCAGGACCCTCAGCCCTGGGACTAACCCCATATTTGACATATCCAGCCCAAGAGCATTCTGGCTGGCCAATCCATTCACTTTCTCTTCTAGCAATCTCATCCGATGGTTGTCATCCCTGGCTCTTTCATAACCTTCGTTCTGACCAGAGAACACATCCTCCTGACGATCTTCCCAGCGAGGTACTGCATCATATCCAACATAATCTGCATCGCGACCCAGACCCGTTTGGACATACCTGGGGTCATACCTCAGATTACCCATCTCTTGAGTGTTGTATGCGCCAGCTCCGTATCCAAGATTACCATAACCACCAAACCCAGCCTTGGCGCCAGCCATGCTGCCATACCCCATATTCACACCATTGAAGCCCTGGTTACCATTAATACCATTCATTCCGACATTCTCAACACCCCCATTGAAACCCTGATTGACATTGCGCACAAATACCCCAGCAGTATCTGCATTGACATTCATATTACCGGTGTTCCCGCCTCCACCTACAGGACCAGTTTCTCCAGCATTCAAACCGGTTACAGGAACAGCATCAGCACTTTGACGATTCTCAACTCGGGGAGAAGCAGCAATGTTCTCACCATGCGATGTTCCGTTGTTTTCAGCCCGTGCGACTATCGGTTGAACCAGATTCTGCAGCTGCTCTTGTCCCTTGGCGATAGTCTCCATGGTTTGCATGAGCAGGGCCATCCTGTCACGCATCTCTTGCATTTCACTCTGCACGTTGTCCATGATCTTCTTCTGGTTGATCCTTGTAGAGTAACGGTGGACCCGCTTTTCTGCAATCCTGAAAATACCTGGATTAAAGATGCGAGAGATAAGATACACGAATCACAAACCTGCAATGCAAATATGAGCATGTATGCAAAATGCAATGTGTGTCTGTGCATTAGGGATTATCATTCCCCGATTCTAGTGTGCATGTGCCAGTGCAGTGACAGTGCTAGCAAGACAGTGATTGGAGCCGAATCATAGAAAACCTCGTATATTGCAGAGAAATCCGAGAATACAATATAATAAGTAGGCATGACCTCAACCAACAATCCTGGTGATGGTCAGCGCTATGCAAATAAAGCATACAAGCTAATACATGAAATGATCAAGTACTCCCATGAGCCCGGTACTCTTCTATTAACTTCTTGGTCTCTGGATGGCTTGGTCGGGTAAGCAGACCCTCGACAAGCTGGTTTCTTCTCTTGAGAACACGTCGCACGTCACCAGCAGTTTCCTCCCATGCCCCTTCTCCGAAGCGATCTTCTAGCTTCCGCTTCTGAGACACAGCCTCGTTCCTGCCTTCGATGGCTTTGTTCAGTGCATTCTGGAGACTATATCTGGCCATCATCTCTTCTTCAACTGCTCTTCGAGGTCAGAAATCTGCTGCTTCAATTTATCTTCCCTCTTTTTATTGTTGGTGAGCGTAGCATTCCATGTCTTATTACAAGAAGAGATTTCTCGGTGAGCGGCGTCGAGAGCTTTCTTTTTGGACTCCAACATGTCATGGGAGCTCCTGAACTCTTGACTCAGGCGTTCGTGCTTCTTTTTCTCCTCAGTCAACTCAGCTCCTAGCCTGTTTACTAATTCGATCTGTTGTTGGAAAGAACGCACAGCCTTATTCTTCTCACTCCTCATCTGAGCTAGCTCCCTTTCTAACTCTTCGTTAATCTTCATCAAGGCTTCCTTTTCTTTCACAACTTGCTCGTAGACCTCCATAGTGACAGCGGCTGGCTCTTCCACCGGAATATGAACAGGGACTGGCGCAGCTGGAAATGGCATCAATAACTGTCTGGCTCTTTCTCGGATCCATACTTTGTAGGGTGCATATGCCTGACAATCATTCTTCCCCAACAGCGGTTTCCCTTTTCTGTTAATACGCGTCCAGGCATGCCGAAGCTTGGCTAGTAACTCTCCACTCAAATCACCGGTGAAGTACAAAGATTCCTGTACTTCTTCCTCCTGAGGTGGGTTCTTCAGCGAATATCCAAACTGGCGGATGAACAGAGATGGGTTGTAATTGATACACCCTTTTCTCCCTATCAACGGAACATTAGGATACCCAGAACAACTGCAAATAAGCTCAGACCCCAGCAAGTCTCGGTCAAACCACTCAATGTCTTCAGAAGACAGCCTCATCATACGCTCTGGCCAGTCAACTGTAGTCGCACTATCCACAAAAGGTCCCTTCAGGGGAAGATGGCTCTTAAACCACATGTACAGCAAAGGCACGCAACAAGAGACGTTCTTGCCTCTCCTGTTCTCATTCCTGTAGTGCATCGAATGGTAAAAGTCACCAATCAGTGTAGGCACTGGATTGCTAGCAGCAAATAAATGAAATGCATCCATGTCCACGAAATTTGGGAAATTGGGGAACAACACTATCCCATAAATGCATAGAGCCAAAATAGCGTTAAAGACCACCCAACACCCATTCTTGGCGTACTCTTGAGCCTTACCAACCAGAAATTGGAGAGAGAAACCTGGAACCCCTCGCCAAGAAGTCATCAGCAGCTCAGAAGCATTCATGTGCAAGGTCTTAGCTAAATCCTCCAACTTGGGCTCAGCGGCAGAGTGAATAAAAGGGACTGCGTTCTGCACTGGCAGCTCAGTAAACTCTACATACTCCTCCATGGTGGGCCCCAAGATAAAATCAGCAAACGTGAAACACCTCAAAGCCGGGTCATAGAATTGCATCAGCGTGTACAGCCCATTCAACTCATCATCAGTGGATTTGCGAACCAGACTCAACAGCCGTCCATAACTCTGCCTGAAACTTCTACGGACATCCTCATCAGCAAGAGAAATCAGGCCCAGGAGGGGAGAAATATCAGGGATAGGTAGCTTGTAGGCGACTGTCATCCTCAAACCAGCCATGATCGATACTCAGAAGTCCAGACACTAGAACCGGGGAATATGCAAATGCACCTGCAGCACAAACACACGTTAATGGGATGCAATGATAATGATTATGCAAACAGTGCAATGCAAGCAACATGCAACAGGGACCAAGTGCTATGGCTGAGGAGCCTGAACCATATCAAAAGTCTCAAGTAGACCCTCTAGAATTCCTCAAACCCTGGTCTCAGATAGACCCAATACAAAGCTCCAACACTGGTCTCTGATAGACCCATAACATAACCCCCACTGGTCTCTGACAGACCTCAAACCATAACTCCAACTGGTCTCTGATAGACCTCATCACTGTCCATAAATACCCAGGATCTCTGATCAAGAAATAACCGGTATCTGAAGGTCTAGTTACCTGCATAACCCCAAACCCTCTCACAGGTGGATGTCCTAGTAACTGACAAAGGTATGGCATCCTATGCGGTCGTCGGCGTCACAGACTTTCAGGAGTGATGATACGATTCCCAGAAGGAGTGGCATCATCAAATCCTAAAGAGGCCTCACTTAGCCAACTTCCAAATGATCGGTCCCCAGAGTCGACAATCCAACTAACCAGCAACCCGAGCCACCCAAAGGGCAGGACAGGAGGCCAACCAGAAGAACCTCGTCTGAGTGTAGATTTCGCGGGACACTAGGACATGCAAAGCACGTGCGCGCCCACTAATCTCTACTCTAAATCTAGGTGCACTCAAGCCCAGGTCCGGCTTATCTCTCAATCATGGAACACCCGTCACACCCCACAATACAGCAATAATAATGATAATATAATGCTGAAATGTAAATACAGAAATGTAAATCCATACAAAATCCTCGACGGGAAAACAAGCGCTAGGATTGACTCTCTTAAGGGACGTTGGATCCCAAATGCATAAGGAACTATCGCAGTCCTTAGCAGCCAGGGGACGTTGGATCCCCAGCAGAGTCGCCAGCTGTCGCTACTGCAAAAATCGGCGCCGGCTGAACAGAAGAGTCGCCACCGTGCGTTATTTATCCCTCAGAGTGGGAAAGGAAACGCTCGAAGTAAACCTCGCAAAAAACGGGGAAAGGTATGGTCATCGCAACCAAAACCTGGATTCGGGAGTCGGTTACGCAAGGGGAAGGTATTAGCACCCCTCACGTCCATCGTACTCGATGGGATCCACGCTTGCTTGGTTTGTACGGATTACACTTCTATCTAAACTAAAGGATGAGGTCTGAAAAGAACAGAAAACATGACTCGACAAAGCATCGCACCTTATGCCTACGTATTCCCGTCTGGAACGAGAAATCAGAGTCAACGTAGTTCGCCTAACTACGGGGGAAGATGGGTGAAGGTTGCTCGCTAGGATATCGCATCCTATGCCTACGTACTTCCACACAGCATGGAAGATCAGAGCAAACGTAGTTCGGGCTACGCACGACACAAGCTGTCCAAGTGTCTTTTATGAAAAATCTCACCTTAACCAAGGGTTTTCTTATTGCAAAAAGGTTGATGTTTGTTCAAATCTTTTGACGGAAGAAATGAATTCACTTTGTTATAACATTTATTAGTGTTTTTCTGTTGTCTTGAAGAAAGAAGAGATGACACTCTACAAATCCTAGGGTTGAAAAGGGGAATAAAACCTACCCTAATGTTATCATGCATGGGTTAAAACCTAATGTCTATCATGCTCCTCTCTTGCGCAGAGAGAAACAGAGATCCTAAGGGAATATACGGAAACAGAAACAGCAGATATATATACAATAAAGCAGTAAAATGCATGGATGCAACAATACAAGCGAGGCAAGGGAGTCCCACTCAACCTCGAACCTAGAAAACAATAAGCAAAAGTGAATAGAATTCACTTTCAACCCAACAGGTTAAACAACAAACAATACAGTCTGGGAAATTCACACAATACATCAAAATTAATAAACAGCAAAAGCTAAACAGCAAAGCAGTCTTCATCAGCATCTGCCTTCATCTTCAGGCAAAACATCAACTATCCACAGGTTTCAAGCAAGCATCAGTCTTTAATGTTCAATCTCCCAATGGCTTTTCTTCAAGTCCTGCTCTCCAAGCTGAGGCAACAATCACAAGAATAAACTGGGTGTTAAGCAATTAGTTGACCACCAAAGGTGGCAAACATACTGCTATCAACACAAAGAATATTTCTCTCAAGAGTTCTATCCCTTAGACATTAGCACCAAGCCTTCCAAAGGAAGGGGGTGAGTGTCTTAGAGAGACTCTGCATCACAGAGAAGGATGGAGGCAATCAAGACCTTCCATGTTTGAGAATCAAGTTTGCTACTCTAGAGCTCTGCCTAACTCCTAGATCCTATAAACTTCATCAGCTGCCAGCAAGAGATACTCCTCATCCACTCTGGAAGTTGGTCTTCAGTCTCTGATCTTCAAATGGGCTTCACCATCTCAGTCTTCAGCTCAAACCCCAAGCCCCAAACAAGCCCAGTACCCCACACAGACAAAATAATAACCCTAAAGAGGGCACACCAAACAATCAATCAAACATAAGCAATATACTAGTAGCAGTAGGGGAATCCTAACAATTTCTAAGGGATCTATCTTATACCCATAACCCCTATAGTCCCATACCCCAAAAATCAAATCAACATTCCTAAAAGAATTAATCTATCTCACCTATGTACACTTAAAACCCTAATTTTCATCACTCTAATCTCACCTACTCAAATCACCTAAAATTTAATCCTAAAAATATGAATTAAATCCTATATACAAGTTAAAGTCCTAAATGACATATCCTAAAAAGAATGGGTCCTAAATCTAAAGGGAACTATTAGATCTAAAATTAACAAATTTAAGTACTAAACTAAACTCATTAAAAAGCTATTTAAAAGAAAAATACACAAAAAATATCAAAACAAAATAAAATGCCATTTTTATTATTGGATATTTTTATTAACAGAATTATTGACCTATAGCAAAAAGAACCAATTAAAACTAATCTTTTTCAATTTTTTATGAATTTTTAAAGGTGTTAGAAATATTAAAGAAAATAAAAATCACAAAAACATGAATTAAATGGGATGGGGGTGCCATAAGCAGCTTCGCCCAGTTGAAATTCCTGATGGGCCATGAAGTGGGGGGCGCGGATAACAAAATAGAAAGGCCCAGTATGCATCAGAAATGAATTAAAAATAAAAAGAAAAAAGATACGCAGGCGGTGCATTTAGCAACGAAATTAAGTGCAATTCCATTGGGCTTATCAAAAGGGGGTGGGGATAGCGTTCTGACCCAAAGCCCAGATGCTCACATTAAGTGAAACGCATCGTTTCACTTTGAGACTTCCCTCCGTTTCTCAGCTTCAAATCTGGACCGTGCGATGAGATTAAAAGGTCAAGACTGGGAAACAATCCAACGGCCATTGCGTCGTCTTCTCCAAATGGAAATTAGGGTTTCAGAATTTTCTCCCCCATGCATGAACTTCCACAGCTTCGATCTCTCTCCTCACTCAACCAAATCCCTCGATCCAAAAACGAAAAGTGGCCTACTCAAAGCCCTCTACAAGATCCTACACTTGGATTTTGCTGAAACTCATTATACAATCAAGCTCGATGGCTGGAAGTCTTGGACACCATGAATTGCACCTGATGTGCATGGTTATCAAACTTGCTCAAACTACCCTAGAATGATCTAGGGATTATGTTGAGTATTCTAAGCTAAAAAGCTAACATTATCTTGCCCTAGTTCAGGAGTTCTTGATCTTGAAAGATTCATCACCATGAATCAAACCTTCTCTAATGGCCATAACAGATTGTGCACATGTTCATCTACCTAAACCTAACACTTTTACACTAATAATCTAACCTAACAACACCTAATTATGGAGATAGAAATGAAATCACCAACCTGCTTAGTAGCTATGGCAGAGGTGGTTACAGATGGATTCAATGCTTGTAATCCTTCAAGAATGGTCCTTGCTTGATGCTATGGCTTCTGTTTGCAAAAAGTTGAAGAAAAGTGCTTGGATTGTGAGATTCGAATCTGATATGGATCTTTGCAATCTCCACCTTAGAACTTCAATCCTCCATTGATATACCTCTGAGCTTGCTTGGATGCACTCACTATCTTCAATGGATGATGGATGAAGAAAAGAATGAATATAATTGGTGTAGATTGAAGGTTTTTACACTTTCTTACAATGAAGCAACAATGGAATTCTCTCTTTTCTCTCCCTCTTTTCACCAACCCCTTGCACCAATGATTCACACTCAATATATAGATGATGATGGACAGATCTAGAAGTTTCTGATTGATCTTAGAGGATTCTAGAATGTAGTGGAAAGTTATGGAAGTTCTCATGTGATGATACTTTGAAACATCTCATATCATGCTTGCATCCCTTTCATATTTGTGTTAAAATATCCTTTCATGAGATATTGAGAGTGTATGTGTGAAAAAACAAGCCTTTCCTTTCATTATGTTGAGTTTTGCAAGGTGCCTTAATATGCAAGTAACAACATTACAAAGCAAGTCCAATTTTTAAGCCCCAACTCAAAAAAATGGCTGAACCAATGTCTTTAGTTCAAGCCGTTTGAATAGGGGCAGCTGTTGAACCCCAAAATTTGACCAACATTTATTTATCCATCAAGGGTTTGAAAGTTGATACCTTCATCAGAAAGTTCAGGAGGTCCTCAGAGGGATTGGTTGAAACCAAGGTTGTGTGCCTCATAGATTGAGAGTTGTGGGAGCTCCTCAGATGATTCTGAGACTTTGAGAATGAATTTGAAGCTTTTAGGAAGCCTATGAGATGTCTTGAAAGCCATCATGAGGCCCGGAGAGGTCATTGTGCAAGAATTCAGAAGATTCAACCATGAATGGTAGAATTAGGGTTTGACTGGGTCAATCCTAGGTCAGCTGAAGATTTGGAGAAAGTTGAGACCTAATCCAAGGGCCATGAGATCATGGAATGATGTATGGAGATGTTATAAAGATGATTCCTAGACCAACTCATCATGATTGAGGAGTTTGAGAAGTTTTAAGTCAGGGTTTCCAAAGATTGTTAGTGGAAAAACCCTAATTTGATCCCCATCTTCCAGGAAGTTTTAGCTCAAGATGTGATTGATATCTCATCTTCCCCACAACATGAATGTTGTGGGGATTGTTCTTAGCTTTAATTTGAGTGGTAGAAGTCCTTGATAGGATTTGCAAAGCTCAAGTTATGGTTTTGACAAATTACAGGTCATCTGAGGTATGTGAATCTGGGTCCTTGAAAGTCACCCAACTTGCAGACAACTTTTGCCCTAGTAGGATTATTCCTATGATCTCTTGGTCAACATGAATGTTGAATAGCATCTTCTTAGGTTTCTATAGAGTACTAGAAGTCCTTGATAGGATTTGTAGAACTCAACTTATGGTTTGAACAAGACAGGGGTATTTTGGTCATTTAGAAGTTATAGGTCATTTTAAGCAAAGGCCATATCTCCTATTTCCAAGCCTCAAATGAAAAAACTCAAAACATAAAAATTGTTCAAAATGGGATTTTAAGCCTTGAAAAGTGGTCATGAGTTGTTGAAAAAGCTTGTAGCAAGTATTTACAAGATTGGGTAAAAATGACCTAAAAATGCCTTATAAGTTAAATGGATCCAAGTTGGAAATTGGTTTGGAAGATGTACAAATCCAAAATAGGTCATCCAATATGTCATTTTGAATCCAAACATCATTTTAAAAACAATGGTTCAAATAGATTTTTTATTTGAAGCTTAAAAATGGAGGTTGCTTTGTAATTTTGTTTCTTGCATATTAAGGAACTTTGAGAAACTTGGCATAAGGCAAGGCAAGGCTTGTTTTTTCACTCATTCCCTCTCAATATCTCACAAGGGGAGATTTTAAAGCAAAATTGAAAGTCTTAATGCATGAAAGAAGGGATATACAATATGTCATTACAAGAGAAGTTCCACTACTTTCTAGATGATTCTCAAAGTTTCTAGATGAATCTAGACTCTTCTATTGGTTTCTATATATTGGTTTGATCATAATGAAGAAAGGTTGGTGAATCCATTGGTGAAGAGTGAGAGGAGAAAGAGATATTCAAGGTTTCCTTCAAGTGCAAGTCAAGCTCGAATTCATCATTGCAAGCCTCATCCATCACAACTCTTGCAAACAGAAAGATATCCACCATTGGAGGAGCATCTGGAGGAGATTACAAGTCTTGAATCGAGCCCTAACATCACTCACCATCACCATTTGACAGGTTGGTAACTTGCTCCATACCTCCTTAATTATGTGCATACTATTAGATTTCTAGGTGTAGAAGTAGCATGCTAGGTTAGTAGATGATTTTCTGAGGATTTGAGAGAGATCCATGGAGTTTCATGGCAGGGTGCTGTTTCTTGCAAGTTCAAGAACAAGCTGTGTAGGGAGATTTAGTGATCATGATATAGTGCAGATTGGTTAGGGTAATGTGTAGAACAAGTTTATGCCATTAGATTTGAGTTTGACCAGAGTTGATCACAGAGAAAAGTGTTGAAACCCTAATGTTCATGCGTTCTGTTAGAGTGATACAAGATGTTTCAGTGAAAATTATTGGCACCATCGTGTTCTTGGTGATTAGTGGAGCATCTTTGCTCTTGGAAGTTTTGATTTTCATCGAGGAATCAGAGAGAACGAAGGACCTGAAATCTCGTGCATGGAAGTGTTATTTCTGAAAACCCTAGCTCGATTGGGGACGATGGCCATCAACCGTTGGATCATCCTGGTTAATTGACTTTGTAATTCCATCGCACGGCCATGATTTAATTTCAAAACGGAGGGAATTTTAAAAAGCTAAACGCTGCGTTTGAATTAGTTGGAAGTTCTGGGCTTCAGAAATTCTTTGATACCCACACCCCCACCATTGGCCCAATTCAATTTTAAACCTAAATTTGTTGCTATTCATACCGTTGTTTTTCCAATTTTCTTTTATTTTTTCTTTTTATTTTCTGATAGCCATTGGGCCCAGGCGCGCCATGCTAGGCGCACCCCCCTTCCTGGGCCCATCATAGATAATAACCGGGCGCAATTATGTTTGGCACCCCCCATCCCCTTTTCTTTTATTTTCTTATTTTAATTTCTTTTATTCTCTTGCATTTTATAAAATCCATATAAAATTGAAAAATGATTTTTTTAATGCTTGTTTTTTCTATATGTTCATAATCATGTCTAGAAAAATATAAATAAATAAAATTGGCATTTTATTTTCTTTAAATATTTTTAGTATATTTTCCATGTAAATAGCTTTTTAATTGATTTTAGTTGATACTCAATCTTGTAGAATTTGTATTAGGACCTTCCCTTAGGATTTTTGAGCCATTCTTTTTGGCATAGTTAGATATTGAATCATAGTTTCCCATAGGATTTAATTCCTGATTTTTAGGTTAAAATTTGATTAGTTTGTTTAGGTTAGCATTAGCATAACAAAATTAGGGTTTTATTCAACATAAGTAGACTTAACAATTTTGTTTTGGGTTTTTAGGTCAAGATTAGAGTATGGGGAATATATGGGTTAAGGGTAGGTATGTATAGAATCCCCTATAATTTTACTAGAATATTATATAGTAATTTAGTATTTTTAATTGATTTTTGAATGTATGGTTAGTATGTGTGTTGCTTAAGGGCATAGTTTGTATTGTTTTGCTCTCTTTTCTTCTCCTTTGAGTGTGTGAGCCTTGAAGATTGAGTTGAAGACCTTGTGGATCATCATTGAAGACTTTGAAGACCTTGAAGAGGAGCTTAGTTTTAGCTTTTGTTTGTTCTGTTTATAGGATCATAAGTGCATAGGTAGAGCTTTAGATAGAATAATTCCATTCAATAAACAAGGAGTGTCTTGTTCACCTCCTTCCTTCTCTATGATATAAAGTCCCTTAAGGGTATTCACCTCTCTCCTTTGGAGGGATTAGTGACCTTGCCCTATGAGGTAGAACTTTGAGAGAGCCTTTCCTTTTGATGTTAAGTCCTTAATGGCATCCTTTGGAAGTCAGTGAGCACTCTAACATCCTCACCTCATCTTGTTAATTGAATCTTGTTTGTTGGAGCATTTGGGTTGTTGAAGACAAAGAAAGCAATGAAGAGTATTGAAGATTTGCATTGAAGTTGTTTGCTTTGAAGAAGAAGATGATAAAAGATTTGTTTGAAGATCTGAAAGCCATTGAAGATAGAAGCTGAAGCTTTGAAGAGGATGATTCCTTGGAGGTTGTTGAAGTCTGAAGACTTTGTGAAGATCAAGTTGACACTTGGGTTAGAAGCTGAAGCTTAAGGGAGAAGATGAGTTGAAACTCATGTTGTAGGGTTGATACCTGGAAAGCAATTGATGATTGAAGTCTGAAGACTGAGTGGCTGGAGGAGCTGAGGCTTTCTTCTGTTTTTTCTTTTCTGTATTGTGTGTTCTGTTTGATTTGTCTGCTGCATTAGAATAAGTTCATATAGAATAAGTAGAATCTAGGAGCATGATTGCATTAGAGGTTGAGTGGCTCCCTCTGCTTGTATTGTTATTGCGTGGCTTTGCTTGCGGGTATTCGGTAGAGCCCAGCTCCCTTGCCCATGTGGTTTGTTCGCCTGATGGCATTTCATTTCATTTCTTTTATCTGTATGATTGCAGTTTACTGTTTATTGCTTGATAGCATGATGTTTATTTCAGTATGATTATTGTTATTTCATGACTGGCTTGAGGTCGAGACGAGCTTGTGGAGGCTGAAGCCCCACACACATTTCCTCCCTCACTTGCATTGCATGCATTTTACTGTTAAGCTGATGCTTTGTCTGTTTTGGTGTATCATTGACATGATCCCTTAGGACTCTCATTTCCTTTGATAAGGATTTGATGATAGACTTTTAGGTTGAAACCTATGCATGACAACTTCTAGGAGTTCCCTGTTCAAACTTCAACCATAGGATGAATCCATGGCATGACAACAGTAGGACTTGATAGTCTCCCTCCTAGTTGGGCCTGTTCTCTTCTCATCTCAAAACAGTTTAAGATACAGTAATCATGAATGATTTCTTTCGTACGTTACGAGCCTTAAGCTATCTGAGAAAGGATTGTGGGAGAGCTTCTCTTCCACAGTTTGGATGTTTAGTATGGTACCCTTTGGGTGACATGCGACGCATTCACTCTCAGGTCATAGTCTCTAGTGCGGTTGAAATCGCAAACACAATAAAAAACACTTCTTTCGTAAAAACAGGAAATAAACCGTAGTTTCCCGAACTACGTGAGCTCTGATCTCTCATACCTGTTGAGAGTACGTAGGCATAGGATGCGATATCCTAGCGAGCAACCTTTCCCCGTAACCCTTCGTAGGCCGAACTACGTTGACTCTGATTTCTCATTCTCTGATGAGAATACGTAGGCATAAAGTGCGACGCTTTGCCGAGTCATTTTTCTCTTTTTTCAGCCAGCCTTGATAGGTAGATAGATTATAATCAACCTGTCCAAGTAAACAAACAAGCAAGGATCCCGTCGAGTACGACGGACGTGAGGGGTGCTAATACCTTCCCCTTGCGTAACCGACTCCCGAACCCAGACAATGGTTGCGATGACCTTGTCTTACCCTTTTTCGTCAGGTTTCTCCGATCGTTTCCTTTCCCGCTCTGAGGGATAAATAACGAAAGGTGGCGACTCTTCTGTCATGCCAGCACCTTATTTTCGCGAAAGCGACAGTATATTGGATGACCCATTTTGGATTTGTAGATCTCTCAAACCAATTTTTCATTTCAACTTTTTCAACTTATATGCCTTTTTTAAGTCATTTTTCACCAACTTTTACCAAGTCTTGTTCCATGCATTTCCAAACTTTCATGACTTCTTTTCTAAACTTAAAATGACATTTTGAGCAACTTTGATGTTGTGAAGTTTTTCATTTGAAGCTTCCTTGTATGAGTTTTAGGCATAGGCTAAGAATGACCTGTAATTCTCAGGTGACCAAAATACTCTTTGCTTGCCCAGACCATAAGTAGAGTTCCACAAATCATATGAAGGCATATACCATACCTTTATAGAAAGCTAATACAATAAGGAATAACTCTCATGTTGGCCAGAAGTTCATTTGAAATCTCCTTTAAGGTCAAAAGTTGCTTGGAAGCCAGACAAGTTTCACAGACAAATTGCAGTGCCCTTAGATGACCTGTAACTTGCAAGAGCTATAAATTGAGTTCTATAAATCATCTTGATGACTTCCACCACTCAAATTGAAGCTATGAAGATACTCTACAAGTTTCATGTGGACCAAGAATTCATATGAAGCTTGCATCTTGAGTTACACTGCTTTGAAGTTTGACCTAAATCAGGGGATTTTACACTAAAACCCTAATTTAGTAACTCCATCTTCTCCTTGATTCTTTCTGATTCTTCATTAGCACAACATCATATCCATATCCATATAGCAAATAATGAATCCCACATTCTTCAAATGATCCTTGATGCCTTTCAAAACAAGTCTTTGACCTAGGATTGACCTAGTGTTGACCCAGACAAACCCTAGTTGACTGACTTCAACTGAGGCTCTTGCAATCATTCCAATGAGTTGGCTCTTCTCAAAAATGCTCATCTGGGCTTTTCATAACATCCATACACACCTCATGCTCTTGGCTCATAGCTCACACTTTCTCTGATGATCCCCAAACAACCTCAAGATAGGAGAGAACTCACTGATCAATCCGGCAGCTCTTCAAAGCTCACATTCTTCTCTGATGCTCTGAGTAGTCTTGAATATGAATGAAACCCTTGAATATGCCTCTTGAGATAAGAATAGTACTTGATCCCCTGATAAAGATAGCTTTCTTATGCTATGCAATGCAGATGAATACACTATGTACATGATGACAATGCAAATGATTATGCAATTGAAACATAAACCAAGGTTAGAAAAGGTTGGGCAAATTTTGGGGTGCAACAGTATGGATGTGTCAAGATCAAGTTCAAGAGAATTAAGAGTGGTTAGAGGTGTTTGATACAGGGTTCCTAGGGTAAAATCCCCTGTATAGCATTGGACTTCCAAGCCACATAAGTCAAAATACAAGTTTCAAATGGATTCCTGGCCAACATTAAACTTGTAGGGATTCTCAATAGATTTAATTTGAGTACTAGAAGTCTTCAAAAAGATTTGTGGAGCTCAAGTTATGGTTCTTGCAAGTTATGGGTCACTAGAGGACATTGAAATTTATCTGTGAAAGTCACTTGACTTCCAAGCAACTTTTTCCCATCAAGGAGTTTTCAAATGGATTCTTGGCTAACATAAGAATTGTAGGGCTTGATCTTATATTTAATTTGAATACTAGAAGTCCTCAAGAAGATTTGTGGAACTCAAGTTATGATCTTGGCAATCCAGGGGTATTTTGGGAAAGTTGAATTATAGGTCATTTTTCAACATAGGTCAAAATCTCTATCTTCCACTCCTCAAATGAAGAAATGTTAAACATGAGATGTGTTTAGAATGATGTTTTTAGGTCAGATAAGAAGTCATGAGTGATTGGAATGACTTGTATCACAAAGTTGCCCAAAATGGCCTAAAAAGGGAGATTTTTCAAATGATTCAAAGGAGGGAAATTGGAATTTTTGAGATATGAGGCATACATATGGCATATGGGTAGTCATTTTGAATGTAAATTGGATTTCAAACCCATTGGCAATGTCACAATTTGGAGATGAGCCATTTTTTTATGAGTTGCTTTGGAAATTGCTTTCTTACATCATAAGTAACATATACAAAACCATTCTTTAGATCAGAACCAAGGCCTTAACCCTTACCAATCCATTCAATATGTCAGTAGAGGAGAATTTGGATCAAAATCAGGTGTTGAAGCAAGCTAGAACTCAGCTGTCACATACAAGCATGAGATGGTAATTTCAAGTGCATGAGAATTTCAAATTTTCACATGGATCATTCCAGAGCATTCTAGATGATTCCTACACCTTCTATATAAGGATTATAACTAATTCAGTTGGTTTTTTTGGTGAAGATTAAGGGGGAAGTGAAAGATAGAACTTTGAGTTTTCATTTTGCAAATCCAAATCGGTTACACGAATTTGAGCCATTTCAATCCAAACTTTTGCACTCAGTGTCTTTATCTTGAGTTGCTGAGTGAATTCAGAGAGATTTCTGGCCAAGATTGCTGAAGAACCAAGAGATAGCATCGTGAGTTTGAAGCTTGCAACTCAAAATCGAATTTGAGAATTCAGAGAGATTCAACACAAATTGATGCATACAGAAGCTTGATAATCACTCATTAAAGGAATCTGGAAGATCTTGAAGCATAATTCGAAGCTTTCCATCTTCTGTTCATCCAAATTTCACAGGTTGGTAAACTTCATCTTATGGCATGATATAGATAGAATTGCTAGGTTTTAGGTGTTTAGATGCAATGTAGATGATGGCTAGGTGGTTTCTGGTAAAGAAATTCACGATTTAGAGACAAATTTAGGTGGAACCAATTTTCTGTTGAGGATCTTTTCTTGCTGTTCTTGATGATTTAAGCTTAGTGGAATGGTGGAAATTACTCAGGGTAGAGTGTAGATGATGTTGGGACCATTAGTTTTGAGAATCTTGTTGATTGAAGTTTGAGTATATTCTGAAATTTTTATCGTGTTTTGAAATGGAGGATGTTTCAATGAGAATAGAGGTTGGATTCTTGTTCAGTGTGAAAAAACGAGTGGATTGATGTGTTTAGTTTTAAGTTTTGGTGAGGATTTATGGTGTTGAGGTTTGGGGACGACGGTGGCGCCACCTCCGGCCACCGTCCTGTATGTTTCCCTCCCCAGAGTTTTGAATTGGAGAAGAAAGGTTCATAACCCTAGGATGAGAGGAAGACCTTTGACTGAACTATGATCCAACGGCCACGGGCGCGTTTTAAGTTGCGAAGAAGTCTGACAGGGAACCAAAACGCTCTGTTTCATTTACTAGTTTGGCATGGGCTTAGTGATTCCAATGCTACCCACACCCCACTTTGGAAGCCCAATGGGATTAACAAAGGAATTGATTGCTATTCACCACGAGGTTTTTTCATTTTTCATTTGATTTTCCATATTGTTTTCTGAATTGTTTTGGGCTTAGCACGCACATGATATCCACGCCCCCCTCCTGAGCCCAACTTCATTTTGAACTGCATATTATTGCTATTTGTCACGCATCATTGTCATTTTCTTTTCTTTTTCTTCTATTTTCACATTTCATTTTTTGGTTAATTGAAAAATTCATAACAAATTGGAAAATAATCATTTTATGTTGAGTTTTTTATCCTTGTTTTCCTTAGGACCTCTAGGATTTAATGAAACTAAAAAATATTAATTTCATGCATTTTATATTTTTTGGTATATTTTACAATTTTATTGCTTTTATTTTACATTTGTTTGATATTTCATTTTTCTGAATTTAGTATGAGAGATTGGTGCATGATTTTTGATTGATTCTTGTGAGGTTGATTAGATTAGGGAAGCATACACCCTTAGGAATTTTTTCATATTTTTGTGACTAAAACTTAGGTTAGTTTGAGAGGTGGATAGGAGAGGTACTAGAATTAGGGTTTTAACACAACTAGTTGTAGTTTAGGGCATAGTTTGGGGACTTAGGGTTTGATTTAGGCCTTGGGGTTTATATGGGGTATAGGGTATATATTTAGGTTCCCTTAGAAATTAATCTAGGATTTTATAATGAGTATCACTATTTTACTTGATTTTTGCAATTTGAGTGGTGATTGTGTGTTTTTCCTCTTGGGCATTTTGCTGGTTTGTTTGGTTTGGGCTATTTCAATTGGGCTTGGGGCTTGGGCTTTGCTTGTTGAGGCTTCTGAAGACTTGGAGGATGTTTGGAAACAAAGGATGGAGCTTGGGGCATGAAGACTTTTCTCCTTGAAGGTGGTTTTTGAAGACTTAGGAAATAGGAAATATAGGGAGAGCTTTAGATTAGATTGATTTCTTCTTGCCAAACATAGAAAGCATCTTGTGCTTCTATTCCTCCCTATGACAAAAAGTCCTTCTAGGGTATTCACATCCCTCCTTTGGAGGGATAAGTGACATACTTACTTTAGAAGTAGAGCTTTGAGGGAACCTTTCCCCTACAATGCTAAGTGCTTATAGGCTTCCTTTGGTTGTCAATAAGTTGTTTAACATTTCAACTTAATCTGATAATTGATTCTCTTCTGGAGTGGTGGCATTGAAGATGGGAACCTATTGAAGAATGAAGTTCATTGAAGATTGGTGAAGTTGAAACTTGTGCCTGTCAAAGCTGGTTATCTGTTGGAGTTAGGGTTCTGCTGCTTTTTGAAGCTGTTTACTTGTTGGGGTTCAGTGCTTGCTAGAGCTTGGAGATTTTTGGAGACAGGAGCTTATCTAAAGCTTGGGGATCATTGAAGAGTGAAGATAGGGTCTTGTTTGAAGATGTTGCTGTCTTTCCCACTTGCTGTTAATCAACTGTAGCTGTCAGAGCTGTTGCTGTTTGAGCTGCTTACTGTAGGAGTTGGTGTTGCTGTCAGAGCTGGTGTTGGGTTTTATTTCTTTTTCTGTATTGATTGTTGGCTTGTATAGCTTGCCCCCAAAGGTTTGAAGTGAATACTGTTCACTTTGCCTGTTGTTTTCCCAGGTTCGAGGTTGAGTGGGACTCCCTTGCCTCGCTTGTACTGCTGCATCTCATGCATGTTTACTGTTTACTGTATATATCTGTTTCTTTTCCGTTTATCCCCTAGGATCTCTGTTTCCCTCTGGGCAAGAGGGAAATATGACAGACATTAGGATTCTTATCCATGCATGACAACATTAGGTTAGTTTTTATTCCCCTTTCAACCCTAGGTTTTTAGAGCTTCTCTCTCTTCTCATCTTGAAACAATCAAAAAACACACTAACATTTCAAACATCATAAAAAAACAGTTCTTGCATAAAAGACCGAAAAACAAACCAAAACATCATTTTTGTCCGCTTGGACTCTTAATCGGGAGAAAACCTTTTTCAAAGGATAAAAGATAAACGAACAGACTTGTGTCGTACGTGGCCCGAACTACGTTCGCTCTGATCTTTCATGCTGTATGAAAGTACGTAGGCATGGGATGCCGTATCCTAGCGAGCAACCTTACCCTCCTTTCCGTAGGTAGGCGAACTACGTTGACTCTGATTTTTCATTCTAGACGGGAATACGTAGGCATAAAGTGCGATACTTTGCCGAGTCATTTTATTTTCTTTTAACCCCAGATCTTTAGAGTAGATAGAATAACAATCCGTACTAGAAATCAAGCGTGGATCCCGTCGAGTACGGCGGACGTGAGGGGTGCTAATACCTTCCCCTTGCGTAACCGACTCCCGAATCCAGGATTTAGTTGCGATGACCATTCCTTTCCCGTTTTGCGTTAGGTTTACTCTGAGCGTTTCCTTTCCCTCCTTTGGGATAAATAACGCACGGTGGCGACTCTTCTGTCATAGCCGACGCTGATTTTCGCAGTAGCGACAACTGGCGACTCTGCTAGGGATGCCAACAGTTCCCTGCGCGAGTAAGTCCTAGCGCTTGTTTTCCCGTCGTGGGTTTTGTATGGATTTACATTTCTGTCTTTACTTTCCGCAGTTTATTGTCAGCTTTATATTGTTATTGCTGTTGTGGGGATGGGGTGATCTATTGAGAGATAAGCCGGACCTGGGCTTGAGTGCACCTAGAATTAGTTGTGGAAAATAGTGGGCGCGTGCATGCTTTGCATGTACCAGTGTCCCACAAAATCCACGCTCGGACGAGGTTCTTCTTGTTGACTTCTTTTTCAACCCTTTGGGTTGAGGGGGTTGTTGGTTAGTTGGATTGTCGACTCCGGGGACCGATCATTTGGAAGTTGGCTAAGTGAGGCCTCTTCAAGACATGATGATGCCACACCTTCTGGGTATCGTATCATCAGTCTTGAAAGTCTGTGACACCGACGACCGCATAGGATGCCGTACCTTGTGTCAGTTGATAGGACGCCTACCTGTGAGAGGGATTGGGGCATGCAGGAAACGTGACCTCCAGACTACCCGGTCTTCTTAACAGCGGATCAGTATGTGTGGTTACTTGGGGTTCTTCACCAGAGCAGTGTTATAGGTCTGTTGAGACCAAGTTGGAGCTTTGTTTTGAGCCTATTGAGGCAAAGCGGAGCATTGTTATGGGTCTGTTGAGACCAGGTTTGAGCAGTATTGTGGGACTGTTGAGACAGATATTGTGGATGGATCTCTTCAGCAATATATCACTTGATCCCTGTTGCATGTTGCATATTGCATTGTTGCATACTCATTTTGCATATCATTAACGTGTGTCTGTGCTGCAGGTGCATTTTCATACCTCTGGTTCTAGTTGCCCGAATTTTTGTCTGCCGATATTATGGATACTCTGAAGAAGACTGTGGTGTACAAGTTGCCTACTCCAGATATTTCTTCTTTGCTGGGTTTGATATCCTTAGCTGATGATGATGTGAAGAGAAGCTTCAGGAAGAGTTATGGGAAGTTACTTAGATTGGTGTATAAACCATCCATGTATGAGCGTAACGGATTGTACACGCTAATGTAGTTCTACGATCCCCCGCTGAGGTGTTTTACTTTCCCTGACTTCATTCTGGCTCCGACGATGGAGGAGTATGCTGAGATCTTAGAGTTGACCATTCAGAACAGGGTACCTTTCATTCATATGGATACTAAGCCCAAACTGGAGGATTTGGCTGTTGCCTTGCATTTAGACTCCTCAGAGTTGCTGTTAACCTCGTGGAATGGAGTGTATGGTTTTTCTCTCAAGTTCTTGGTTGGGAAAGCACAAGAGTATGCCAAGAGTGGATGTTGGACTATGTTTAACGCTATTCTTGCTCTATGTATCTATGGCATTGTACTGTTCCCGAACCTGCCTGACTTCGTTGATCTGGACACGTCCTATATATTTGCTTCAGGCAATCCTGTGCCTACTCTGATTGGAGATTTCTATCACTCACTTCATTATAAGAACGAGAACATGAGGGGCAAGAACATCTCTTGTTGTGGGCCTTTGCTGTATATGTGGTTTGAGAGTCATCTGCCCAAGAAGGGTATCTTCGCTGAGTCTGCAGATACGGTAGATTGGTCTGAGCATCTGATGGGACTTTCTTCAGAAGATGTTGTCTGGTTTAATAAAGATTTACTGGGATCTGTGAATATCTACAACTGCGCCGGATATCCTAACATTCCTCTGATTGGGAGGAAAGGGTGCATTAACTACAATCCCTCCTTGTTGATCAGGCAATTCGGGTATGCTTTGAAAAGCCCGCCAAAAGAGGAGGAAGTACATGAATCTCTGTACTTCACAGGTGATTTGAAGGGAGAACTATTGTCCAATCTTCAGCATGCTTGGAATAATGTCCACAAGAGGGGTAAGGCGTTGTTGGGTAAGAATGATTGTCAAGCCTATGCCCCGTACAAAGTCTGGATCCAAGATAGAGCAAAGCAGGTGCGGATGCCGTTTCCTACAGTATTACCTCCTGCTCCCCCCGTGATTGAGGAGCCAACTACTGTGTCTATTGGGAGATATGAACAGGTTGTGAAGGAGAAAGAAGAGCTGATGAAGGCCAACGAGAAGTTGGAAGAAGAGTTAGTGCAACTCAGGAGCGAAAGGAATGAGGCCGTATATTCCTTCGAGCAGCAAACGAAGTTGGTGAATCAACTAGGCACAGAACTGACTGAGCAACGAAAGAAGCGTGAACGTTTGGGGATAGATTTCAAGAGCTCTCATGATATGCTGGAGTCTAAGAAGAAAGCACTTGATATAGCCTACCGGGAGATCTCTGCATTCAACAAAACCTGGAATGCCACGCTGACCGGCAATAAGGAAAGAGAAGACAAACTGAAGCTGCAGATCTCTGAGCTGGAAGGTCAGTTGAAAGCTAGCCAGAAGAGGTTGGAAGAAGAGGTTATGCGGAGGTATGATGTCCAGAATGCCTTGAACAAAGTTATCAAGTGCAAGAAAGAGTCTGCGTCCCAGAAACGGAAGCTAGAAGATTGCTTTGGGGAAGGTGTTTGGGAGGAATCCATTGGTGATCTCCAGCGTGTTATCAGGCAAAGAGACTCGCTCGTCGAAGGGTTGCTTTCTCAGCCGAATCATCCCAGGACTAAGAGATTGTTAGAAGAGTACCAGGCATATGGTCACACTTGATTATCTCATGTATTGATGTGTATGCTTTATTTGCATTGTGCTGGCCATCACCAGGATTGTTGGTTGAGGTCATGCTTTCCTATTGTACACTCAGTAATATTGCATTCCCGACTCGATGGGTTTTTCCGCAATATATGAAATGTTTTCCATGATTGGATTTCGGGCTTCTTATTACTATCACTATCACTGCACTGGCACTGTGGCACTAGAATCAGGGGGCGATATCCCTAACGCACAGACACATATTGCATCTGCATATTCATTTTGCATTGCCGTTACTTGTTGAATTTGTATCTTATTTCCTGCACCTCACAGGTTTTTCAGGATTGACGAACGAAGAGTCCATCGCTAATCAACCCGAAACAACTGCAAGAAAGTAATGGGTCAAGTCCAAGTCGAGATGCAGGAAATCCACGAGAAGTTGACTTTGTTCATGCAAGCTATGGAGAGCATGGCCAAGGGCCAGGAGAATCTTCAGACCTTGGTGCAGCCGCTGCTGACGCGGGCAAATGGAAATGGCAACACTGACCACATTTCTGTTGAAACTCCTCGCCAGGAGGATGAGATACCGGCAGTTGTTACTCCCCATGTTGTGACTGTCAATGGAAACACCGGTATTGGTGCAGGTGCTGGCGCTGGTAACGGCAATGCTGGAAATGGTGGTGATGGGCATGTTGTTAACAACAAAGGCAATACTGTGGATGCTGATCAAGGATTCATTGACAATGTTGGCTTTGGAAACAATGGGTATGGTAACATCAATCAGGACGGGAACTTCGGGTTCAACAATCAGGGCTTCGGTAATGATGGTTACGGCAACAACCAGGGGTGCGACTACGGTAACGGTGGATTCAGTAATGTGAATGTGAATGGTGCTGGGGCACTTCCTTTCAACAATGGTTTTGGGCCCGCTGGGGTCAATCTGGGGTTCGGCAACCGAGGACAGGGTCCTGTGTTCAATCATTAGGGATTTGGCCGTAACATGGGTTATGATGGATACGGCAATGATTGGAATGTGGATCAACATGATGACGCTTTTTCAGGAAGAGGTATGGGACCTGAAGGCCCTATTGACCCAGTTCAAAGGATCAAAATGCTAGAAGAGCAGATGAAAGGTGTGGTTGATCAGAACTCCGCTGGATTAGATATGACTACTATGGGACTGGTGCCAGGGCTGAGGGTGCCGTTGAAATTCAAGGCTCCAACATTTGACAAATACAAAGGGGATACCTGCCCTAAGGTACACGTCCGTTCTTATTACAGAAGGATGTCCGTGTACTCGGATGATGAAAGGATGCTCATGCATTTCTTTCAGGACAGCTTATCAGGACCGTCACTTGAGTGGTATATGGGGCTGGAGCCCACTCAGATTAAAACATGGAAGCAGTTGGTTGATGCTTTCGTGACGCATTACAAATATAACAGCGATCTGGCACCAAACAGGGTCCAATTACAGGGTTTGTCACAGAAAAACGGTGAAAGTTTTAAAGAATACGCGCAAAGGTGGCGCGATATGGCAGCGAGGGTGCATCCTCCTTTAATCGAAAGGGAGATGAACGACATGTTCATTGGGACATTTACGGGGATGTTGTACGAAAAATTGTTTAGTGTGTCGTTGGGCAGTTTCTCAGATTTGATTCTTATGGGGGCAAAGATTGAGAACGGGATTAAAATTGGAAGATTCCAAGCAGGTGAGGCTACCTCAGCAAGAGGTACAAGAAAAGCATTCGGTGGTAGACGACAGGGTGATACTAGTGCCGTGTTTGGAGGCAGGGGCAGGGGCAGAGGAAGGAATCAGTATGTTCAGCCTCAACAGATAGCTAGTGTTACTATCCCGCTTCCGCCACAGAGGCAGCCACAACAACAAAAACAACCACCGCAGCAGCAAGGGCAGAATCCCGGTCAGAGAAGGGTACAAAATACGAGGCCAAAAAGAGTGTTCGACACACCTCCTTCCACGTATGCAGAACTCCTCCAGACCCTGCTAGGGTTGAATTTGGTTGAAAAGAGAACTTTGGCACCGCCTACAGGGACATTACTTCCTTACGGATATGATGCCAACAAGCATTATGAATTCCATTCCGAGGCGCCCGGGCATGATGTAGAAGCTTGTCAGGAATTTAAACACAAAGTTCAGGATTTGTTGGATAACAAAGCTATCAACTTTGGACAAGTGGGTCCAAATATAGTACAACAGCCTATGCCCAATCATGGGGAAAATGCCATCTTGACAGAAGAAAATTTGAATCTAGTGATGGATGTCAATGAGCTGAAGACACCGTTGGGTGAGATTAAAAGCAAGTTGTTAAAAGGGGGTGTATTCCCGGGATGTGACGAGTTTTGCTTGGATTGTTGGACCCGGCCAAAGGGTTGTAATGAGTTGAAGCAGGGCATTCAGGCTATGATGGATGAAGGTACCTTGCAACTTGATCGAACCGCGGTTGAAAAGCCTGTAGAGGCGTTGTGTGATGAGCAGAACAATGTTGCTACGGTGACAATTCCGAGGAAAACAATAACGATAACGGCGCCCGCCAGGCGGCCGACGATCACAATTACCAAAGCAGGACCGGTTCCTTTTGAGAGTACTAAAGCAGTGCCATGGACTTACGGGTTGGAGGTATATTGCGATAGTGAGAAGATTGAAGTCAATGGACAACCAGTTGGGGTTGTAGATAATGTTGTCGGAACAGGGGGTATGACCAGAAGCAGAAGAATCTTCACGTCACCCGAGGTAGAGGCAGAAAGATTAGCCAAGGGTAAAGCCAAGGTAACTGTGGATGGTCCTTCTTAGTCGAACAAAAAGGAAACGTCACTTAAGGATGTGGAGGAGTTTATGAGGCTCATTCGTAAAAGTGATTACAAAATTGTTGAGCACCTCCAGCAAACGCCGTCAAAAATTTCCATCCTATCATTGCTGTTATGTTCCGAGGCCCATCAGAACGCTTTGCTGAAGATTCTAGACACGTCGTTCGTTCCTCAAGAAGTTTCTGTTAATCAGTTAGAAGGGGTGATGGCGCATGTCAATGCGGGGCACAGTTTGGGCTTCACAGACTTTGATTTGACTCTGAGAGGGCGAGAGCACAATATGGCATTGCATGTGTCAGTAGAATGTCGGGGCACGGTCATGTCCCATGTTTTAGTAGACACTGGATCTTCCCTGAATGTGCTACCGAAGAAAGCCATGATGAAGTTGGATATCAGGGGGATTATCTGTACGCCCAATGATTTAGTGGTGAGGGCGTTCGATGGAACGAGGAGGTCGGTTTTCGGATCGATAACATTACCGTTGCAGGTGAGGCATGAAATATTTGAAACCGAATTCTATATAATGGACATCTAGCCAGCGTATAGTTGTCTTCTTGGGCGCCCATGGATCCATGCTGCCGGGGCAGTCACGTCCACGTTGCACCAAAAGCTGAAGTATATGGTGGGGGATAGTGTCGTCACTGTTTGTGGAGAGGAAGATATTCTGGTTAGCCATTTGTCTTCGTTTAAATATGTTGAGGTCGACGGAGAAATACACGAGACACCGTGTCAAGCCTTCAAGGGGTTGCGAATTAAAGACAAGGCTCAGGGTTCTAGCAAGGTATCAGATGTGGCAGTGTCCTCCTACAAAGAGGCTCAGGCTTTAGTGCAGACGGGTGAGACTAAAGGCTGGGGGCAGGTATTAGAGATTCCCGTGAAGAATGACAAGTTCGGGCTAGGGTATCGACCGACGTCGTCAGCGTCATCTTCAGGAGCGCCCAGATTCAAGGGACCAGTCACGATTACGCCAAGCGGGGTGAGCTTCGAGACCGTCAATGCTATTTCCGATGCTGAAGACGGAGATAGCGACTGTGATATAGACGCGTGGATCAAGCCAAGCGTGCCAGGACAAAGTCTCTGCAATTGGTCTATCCGGGAAACTGTTCCTGTGACAACTAAACAGTAATGATTTGTTTTCTCAATTGTTGAATAATCCTGTGTCCTACCCGGGGCATAGTAATTTTGCTTAGGGCCATTTGATTATGTACATTACATTGTTTAATCATGAAATAAAGGCGTTTTTCATATACAAATATTGTGATCCCTGTTTTTCCTGTTTTTGTTTTTAACAATAAAATGGCAATGTGGTTATTCGCTTTGTCTGTGTTTTGAAGCATTTAACCATTTCCTTTGCAGGATTACTATTTCAGAGGACATCTATGAACCGCCTATGACTCACTTTGACTTTGAGCACCCGGTATTTCAGGCCGAGGAAGAGATTGTTGAAGATGGCGATGTACCAGAAAAGTTGACCTGGTTATTGAAACAAGAAGAAAGAATCATTCTGCCTCATGAGGAAGTCATTGAGATTATCAATTTGGGGTCGGAAGAGGTTGTGAGAAACATCCGTATAGGGGTTGCGCTGCAGAGCGACATCAAGCAAAGGTTGGTTGAGATGCTCAAAGAGTACAGTGATATATTTGCTTGGTCGTACGAGGATATGCCTAGGTTGGACACGGATATGGTTGTGCACCGTCTGCCATTGCGAGAGGAATGTCCGCCTATTAAGCAGAAACTCCGAAGAACTAGACCGGATATGGCTGTGAAGATCAAGGAGGAAGTTCAAAAACAGTGGGATGCTGGTTTCCTAGCTGTTACCAAATATCCCTCATGGGTCGCTAATATTGTGCCAGTGCCGAAGAAAGACGGTAAAGTGCGAATGTGCGTAGACTACTGTGATTTGAATAGGGCGAGCCCAAAAGATGACTTTCCACTTCCTCACATTGATGTGCTGGTTGATAACACTGCTCAGTTCTCTGTATTCTCCTTCATGGACGGCTTCTCGGGCTATAATCAGATCAAAATGGCGCCAGAAGACATGGAGAAGACTACCTTCATTACTCCCTGGGGAACATTTTGCTACAAAGTGATGCCCTTCGGATTGAAGAACGCGGGGGCAGCATATCAACGTGCTATGACAACGCTCTTTCATGACATGATGCATAAAGAGATTGAGGTTTATGTTAATGATATGATTTCCAAATCCCAGACGGAGGAGGAGCATTTGGTTAATCTGCTGAAACTATTCAAGAGGCTTAGGAAGTTCAGGTTGAGACTGAACCCTAATAAGTGCACCTTCGGGGTGAGATCGGGCAAGCTACTGGGGTTTATCGTGAGCGAAAAAGGAATAAAGGTTGATCCTGCGAAAGTAAAAGCAATACAAGAAATGCCGACGCCTAAAACAGAAAAAGAAGTGCGTGGATTTTTAGGGAGGTTGAACTATATTGCCCGGTTCATATCTCACTTAACTGCGACATGCGAGCCGTTATTCAAGTTGTTGAAAAAGGATCAGGTGCTGACCTGGAATGAAAATTGTCAAAAGGCGTTCGACAAGATAAAATAATACTTGCAGGAACCTCCTGTTTTGATACCCCCAGTGGCCGGGAGACCTTTGATTATGTATTTGACAGTTCTTGAGGAAAGTATGGGTTGTGTTCTCGGTCAACACGATGAGACAGGACGTAAGGAGCATGCGATCTACTATTTGAGTAAGAAGTTTACTGACTGTGAGTCCAAATACTCAATGCTCGAGAAAACGTGTTGTGCACTATCCTGGGCCGCCAAACGTTTGAGGCAATACATGCTGAATCATACAACCATGCTAATTTCAAAGATGGATCCAATCAAATATGTGTTTGAGAATCAAGCACTCTCCGGAAGAATTGCCCGATGGCAGATGGTGTTAACCGAATACGATATTCAGTATGTCTCGCAAAAAGCTATTAAAGGTAGCATTCTGTCAGAGTACCTTGCGGAGCAGCCTGTTGAGGACTACCAATCGATGAGGTTTGATTTTCCTGACGAGGATATCATGTACCTGAAGATGAAAGATTGTGAAGAACCGTTGCCGGATGAAGGACCAGAGTTGGGTTCCAAGTGGCAGTTGATATTTGACGGAGCTGTTAATTCCTATGGTAGCGGAATAGGTGCAATTATTACTACTCCTCAGGGGTCGCACATCCCCTTTACTGCCCGATTGACCTTTCCCGTTATCAATAATGAGGCTGAATATAAGGCCTGCATCATGGGTCTGGAAGAAGCTGTTGATTTGCGAATCAAGCATCTGGATGTATACAGAGACTCAGCTCTATTGGTGAATCAGATTAAAGGAGAATGGGAGACACGTCAGCCTAATTTTATACCCTATATGAATTATGCAAGGAGGTTGTTGCCTTTCTTTGACAAGGTGGAATTGCATCATGTGACACGAGCAGAAAACCAAATGGCTGACGCCCTGGAAACATTGTCTTCGATGTATAAAGTTAACTTATGGAACGAGGCTCCCCGGATTGTTATCTCTTGACTCGACAGACCTGCCTTCATATTTGCCATTGATGAGGCTCCCGATGGTCAACCCTGGTACTCTGACATCCAGAATTTCCTGAAGAACAAGGAGTATCCGGCTGGGGCATCCAGTCGAGATCAGAAGACTCTCAGGAGATTGGCTGGAAATTTCTATCTGAATTCTAACGGTGTCCTATACAAAAGAAACCACGACTTGGTGTTGCTACGTTGTGTAGACGAGAAAGAGGCGAAGTTGCTCATGGAAGAGATACATGAGGGTACATTTGGTACACATACTGGTGGGCACACTATGACGAGAAAACTGTTGCGGGCAGGTTACGATTTGCTAACTATGGAAACAGATTATTTCAAGTTTGCAAAGAGGTGTCATAAATGCCAAATTTATGCGGACAAAGTCCATGTACCTCCAAATCCTCTGAACATGATGTCATCACCGTGGCCATTCTCGATGTGGGGAATTTATATGATTGGTAAGATCGAGCCTACGGCATCCAATGGACACCGGTTCATCTTGGTGGCAATTGATTACTTCACCAAATGGGTGGAGGCAGCATCATATGCCAATGTCACCAAACAAGTGGTCGCCAGATTTATCCAACGAGATATTATTTGCAAATATGGAATCCCTGAGCGGATTATCATCGACAACGGTTCGAATTTGAATAACAAAATGATGAAAGAGCTGTGTCAGAATTTTAAGATTGAACATCACAACTCTTCTCCTTACCGGCCCAAGATGAATGGCGTTGTTGAAGCGGCCAATAAGAACATAAAGAAGATTGTCCAGAAGATGGTTGTGACTTACAAGGACTGGCACGAGATGCTACCTTTCACTTTGCATGGTTATCGTACGACGGTACGCACATCAACCGGGGCAACACCTTTTTCATTGGTATACGGGATGGAGGCAGTGTTACCGTTGGAGGTTGAGATTCCTTCCTTGAGGGTTTTACGAGATGTCCAACTTGACGAGGCAGAATGGGTTAAGGATAGACTGAATCAGGTCAGTTTAATGGATGAGAAGAGGCTAGCTTCTCTAGCATACGGTCGGTTGTATCAAAGCCGGATGAAGATGTTGCTGTCTTTCCCACTTGCTGTTAATCAACTGTAGCTGTCAGAGCTGTTGCTGTTTGAGATGTTTACTGTAGGAGTTGGTGTTGCTGTCAGAGCTGGTGTTGGGTTTTATTTCTTTTTCTGTATTGATTGTTGGCTTGTACAGCTTGCCCCCAAAGGTTTGAAGTGAATACTGTTCACTTTGCCTGTTGTTTTCCCAGGTTCGAGGTTGAGTGGGACTCCCTTGCCTCGCTGGTACTGCTGCATCTCATGCATGTTTACTGTTTACTGTATATATCTGTTTCTTTTCCGTTTATCCCCTAGGATCTCTGTTTCCCTCTGGGCAAGATGGAAATATGACAGACATTAGGATTCTTATCCATGCATGACAACATTAGGTTAGTTTTTATTCCCCTTTCAACCCTAGGTTTTTAGAGCTTCTCTCTCTTCTCATCTTGAAACAATCAAAAAACACACTAACATTTCAAACATCATAAAAAAACAGTTCTTGTGTAAAAGAATGAAAACAAACCAAAACGTCATTTTTGTCCGCTTGGACTCTTAATCGGGAGAAAACCTTTTCAAAGGATAAAAGATAAACGGACAGACTTGTGTCGTACGTGGCCCGAACTACGTTTGTTCTGATCTTTCATGCTGTATGAAAGTACGTAGGCATGGGATGTCGTATCCTAGCGAGCAACCTTACCCTCCTTTCCGTAGGTAGGCGAACTACGTTGACTCTGATTTTTCGTTCCAGACGGGAATACGTAGGCATAAAGTGCGATACTTTGCCGAGTCATTTTATTTTCTTTTAACCCCAGATCTTTAGAGTAGATAGAATAACAATCCGTACTAGAAATCAAGCGTGGATCCCATCGAGTACGGCGGACGTGAGGGGTGCTAATACCTTCCCCTTGCGTAACCGACTCCCGAATCCAGGATTTAGTTGCGATGACCATTCCTTTCCCGTTTTGCGTTAGGTTTACTCTGAGCGTTTCCTTTCCCTCCTTTGGGATAAATAACGCACGGTGTCGACTCTTCTGTCATAGTCGGCGCCGATTTTCGCAGTAGCGACACCCAGTAAGATAGATGTGCTTATCTATTTTTCCCCTTGAGTCTCCAAATTCTTCTGTCTCTTGTCAGAGTCATCTCCTGCATATCATTAATCATTAGCATCATGGTATATCATGTGCATCTGTTTTGACTCTGTTGTCTTTGGATGTTACCTTTTGTTTTGATTGTTTCTTGGTTGTTACCAGTGGTCTTACTTGTTATTCTTTGGGCATCCTCTATCATTTTTAGGTGTTGGTTGTCACCAATTTCTCTACTTCAGTTGTTACTAAGATTGTTATTGGTTATAGGTCGTCACCTGTACCCCGCTTGTTCCTAGTTGTAGGATAGAAGCCTTGTTTGATTACTTGTGGAATGAATTCCTTATCTGTCATAAATCCTTGCCTTCATTCATGATTGAGTGGTGTGTTGCATTAGGATAGTTCATGTTTAGGATAGTCTAAGTGTAGGTGCATGACTGCATTAAGAGGTTGAGTGGTCTCCCTCTGCTTGTTTGCCTTAAGGGTTGAGGTGATACTCCCCTTTCTTATATGTTGTTTTTTTCTTTCTAATTGACGTATTTTCATATAGAGGTTGAGTTGAGCTCCCTCTGCTTGTCTGTTTTGACTATTTTCTTTGCTTGATTGCTAAGAAGTTGAGTTTGTCTCATTCTGCTTGTATTGCTGCATTGCATGCATTTTATTTACAGTTATTTCTGTTTGCTGGTGCTTTCCTTTGCCATGTTCCTCTAGGGACTTTGGCTTCTCTTGTTCAAGAGAAGTTATGACAGACATTAGGGTTCTAACCATGCATGATAACTTCTAGGAGTTCCCTGTTTCAAACCTCAACCATAGGATGAATCCTTGGCATGACAACATTAGGACTTGAAAGTTTCCCCATAGAGTTTGTTCCCTTTTCATCTCAAAACAACAGTAAAAAACATAATAAAGGCAAGTTAGTGCAAGCGCGTTACAAGCCTTAAGCTACTTGGGAAATGATAATTGAGCGGTCTCCTCTCAATCATCTAGGGTGTTTAGTATATGTCCTTCGGACGATATGTGACGCATTCGCTCCTAAGTCATAGTCTTTAGTGCTGTACAAACTACAGACATCCATAAAAAAACACTTCTTCTTTAAAAAGACTTCAAAAAGAAAGATCAAACATCTTTTTGTCCTCTGGGACCTTTAATCCTTGGAAACCCTTTTTTCATAAGGAGAGTTTTGTTAACTCTCGGTTTCACCGCAAACGGTAAACGCATAAGTCTCTAATCGTCGAGCTGCATACACCAACTGCTGGAACCGTCTGTTAACCCTACTCATGTAAAACAGTTGAACAAACATGTGTTCCCTTTTTAGCCCGAACTACGTTTGCTCTGATCTTTCACGCCGTGTGAAAGTACGTATGCACGAGATGCGATATCTCGGCGAGTAACCTTCCCCCCTTTTTCACCCGTAGTTAGGCGAACTACGTTGACTCTAATTTCTCGTTCCAGACGGGAATACGTAGGCATATAACTGTTGTGTTCTGCCGAGTCATTTTCTTTTCTTTTTAGACCAGACTTTTAGCGTAGATAGATAAACAACCCATCAAATAAACACAACAAGCGTGGATCCCATCGAGTACGATGGACGTGATGGGTGCTAATACCTTCCCCTTGCGTAACCGACTCCCGAACTCAGACATGGTTGCGATGACCTTGTCTTATACCTTCTCGTCAAGTTTTTCCGATCATTCCCTTTCCCTTTCTGTGGGATTAATAACGAAAGATGGCGACTCTTCTGTTTTTCCGGCCTCCTATTTTCGCGGTAGCGACAGGTATAAACCATCTTTACCAAACTATAAGAGCGTTCATCGACACACTGAACCACCACTCCACACTTGCAGCATCCTGGAGAAGCACAAGTTTCTCCCCCACTTGATTCATTCCCACTTTTGTAGATAAAGGTTAGAAAAAAAATGCGTACTGATAGTCTTTTTACGCACATGTCGCATACCAAGGGGCAATTAACATTAGACAACTTGGCCGGACGGACCGACCTGCTCTGATACCACTAATGTAACACCCTTTTTTACCCCACAATTATTAAGGAAAAATAACACACATATCAGAGTAAATTATTTAACTCAATAAAAATCACCTAAAAGGGTGTACATTTCTCAATAGCTCAAAATAAGTCAATGCTCCGTGTACAACGGGTTTTCTCAAAATACACCCAATTGCACAAAGCAGCGGAACTCAAAAGGTATAAATCAAGGTTTTCCTTATACGGGAAGATAAGAAAAATAACTCAACAATATATAGTTTAACTCAAAAGAACCCAACCCGATGTTACATATCAGAGCAAGACCCTCTAAGTTAACCAAAAGGCTAACGACTCAAAGACTTCAAAAATCCTCAACGGCGTCCACGGCTAAACCTGATCATATTAATAGGCAGGGTGAGTAAAACAATTCATAATCAATGTATAAAACAATTCATAATAATCAATGTATAAAAATTCATAATAATCAATGTATAAAAATTAACATATAAATGGCATCATAATCATATTAAATACATTCATATCCTTCAACATGCCTCAAAGGCCACAACGTCATAATTCATACAAAAGGACCCATAAATGCAAATGCAACAAGACTCAATGCAAATGCATCAACCCTCCATAGATCCCCATCAATAGGATCGATTCTACTTGAGAACTGGAGCACATCAAAACACTTCACATCCACACAATGAGATTGAAGCCAAAGTGATCGAGGTCCTGAACCGAAGTCCGGATGCACATGAATGCATGATGCACACGTCATAAATCATCCTCATAAAAACATCATAGTTGCATCATCATTCATCATATTCATCATTATCAAACGTCATAGCTCATCATCATAATCATCATCATACGTCATGTCATCATATTTCATCATAATAATCATCATCATACATCATGTCATCATATAATCATAATAATCATCATCATACATCATAGAAATCATCATATAATCATACACAAATCACATAGCACTCACAGTCATACTCATATTAATTCATCATATTATCACATATTATCACATATTAATTCATAATTATACTCGCGGTAATTCCCATACTATCGCCTATTAATCACATAAACTACACAGTCCTGTTGCACCTTAAAATTTGCCCACCCGTTTTCTAGCTTTGATTGGCTTTTGTTTCATATTCAATTTGCATATCATTTAGGTCGCATTTTGCCTGTGTTATCAGTCGGATTGAATTTATCGGGATTATATCCGCTTTGCTCGCGTTTCAGGCGATTCAAATCAATTCAAATGATAAGTTCAGTGTCAAAATCGAGTGAAAAGTCGCTATCTTCTTGATGATTCAATCCGTGTCGATAATATCGGCGCATTTCGGGGCTCGCCCGTTTTTTCCATGGCATTTTGCATTTTATTTTTATTTTTGCTCCATGTTTAATTGTTTAGAAATTATTTTAAATAGGTTTCAATATAGTTTTTAATTGTTTTTAGAGTTTTATTAATTGGATTTTATTTAGTTTTTTTTAATAGTTTGAATGACTTTTTGTTATAAAGTAGAGTTTTTATTAGATAATTGTTTCTATAATTTTTATTTATTTGAATTTTCTTTAGGTTTATTTTTCTTTTAATTAGAATTTTTATTAAATTAGTTCAGATTTTAATTAAGAGTAGAGGTTAATTATTATTAATATTATTAGATTAAGATAGTTGTTATCTAGTTTAGTCTTTTATTAATAGGTTTAATTTGATTTAATTAATATTCTTCATTCTCATTAGTGGTCCATTTAGTCAACATCAGCATGTTCATTAATCATTTAATCATGCTTTGCATTAATTAATCAGCATCATTAGTCAATTAATTCAGCCTCAAGCAGGCCACGTGTCAGCATTCTATAGTATAAATTACTATTCATTTCCTTCTTCCCCTCAACCCTAGAATTTTGTGCCTCCCTTCCTCATCCACCTTCCAACAACCTTCAACTTCATCATTTCCAGATTAACCTTCCGCCTCCTTCATGAAATCTACCATCTCCTTCACAACTGAAACTCAATCCAGAAATGCAAACCGCAAGTAATTCTCACCAACACAGCAACCCAAGTCACATTCATCATCATCTGAAAAACCAGCAAAAAACGCAGCTACCACCCTCCTCTTCACCTTTCACAGTCGCCATCTCATCATTTTCGTTGCAAAAACCACCCTCGACCTCCTTCCGCCATTTCCGAAACTCACCACCAAAGCTTCAAACCCAGAAGTTAAAACTCATTTCCAGAAAAACAACCCAAAAATAATCTTCAAATAACCCATTTCTTCACTTTTCAACATTTTCTCCAAAACCTCAAACATCCATTTCCACAAACTCAAATCCCTAACCCATTTTTTCACAACCAACAATCCGCGAAAATATGCTTCAACATAAACCCAGCAAACCCGTTTTGTTCCCCCAGATCTTCAAACTCAAGCTTATGAATCATCATCACCTTCATCGCAAACCTCAACCTTGCTACGACCCAGATTCAATCACGACCCTAACTCATTTCAACTCACCAACCCGCAAACCTCCACCATACCCATTTCCATGAAATTCCTCAAAAACCCATATCCCTCTTCCAGAAAATCTCTGAAACACCATTAACAAACTCTCACCCCAAATCAGCCCAGAACTTCATCAACACAAACCAACCTTCGAAACTTCCAGAAATTGTTCAACCTTCCGTTAAAACAGAAACAACATGGAGAAGTAGGGTTTGGTTTTAATAAGAGGTTAAAAAAAATCTAGAGAGATATTGAAAGAGGGTTCGAGTTGAAGCCATTTGAGAGTGAGAATGAAATGGAACAGAGGAGGAGATGTTCGTAGATGGTCGCAGAAATGTGAGAAGAAGAGAATAATGCGTTGTGTTTGTTTTGGTTTTCAGTTTTGTTTTCAATTTATATTATTTTTGATATTGGGCCTAAACCCCTGTTTTATATTTTTAAAACTGTTATTTTATATATATATATATATATATATATATATATATATATATATATATATATATATATATATATATATATATATATATATATATATATATATATATATATATATATATATATATATATATATATATATATATATATATATATATATATATATATATATATATATATATATATATATATATATATATATATATATATATATATTATTTCCTAGTTTTAGAGTTTATATTATATATTATTTTCAGTTTTTTAATTTCAATTTCTTTTAGAGACTTTTGTTATTGGGTATTTTATCCCATTTTCATCTGTTTTGGTCAATGACGATATTTTTGTAATTCATTACCAGTCAAATTATTGATGAATAATGTTGGATCCTAGACCACTTCTTTCTCTCCTCTTTTCTCTTCGTCTTTCGATTTTCTTTTGACTTGTCTTGGATCGATGAAGTCTTGTGTCCGTAAGACGAGATCCCACTTCTATTTTTGATCCGTGCGACACGATTCAATTGGAGAATGATCCTTAATATCATTTCTCTATCTTGTACATAGCAAGAATATCAATACACGACCTCTTAAAGTTTGAATTTCCTTATAAGTCGAATTACGATGGTTTAGCGTCACATTGGTCCCGATTCGGTTCGAATCATCACCATCAAGGATCAAAGAGGAGAAGCTTGGAAATGAGCATGCACGCAAGATCAACGGTCAGCGGAACCACTCCGTTTGGTAACATTGTTTTGATTTCATCTTTTTATTCAACCGTCGAGTGTTGTGAGCTGTTAGCGTTAGATATGTAGGAAATGATGAGTGGGGGGATTCCTCTCAATTCGTCTAGAGAGTTTAGCGTATGTCCCTTTGGGCAATATGCGACGCATTCGCTCCTACGTCTTAGGACTTAGCGTGTGCGTCCCGACCCCTTTTCTCTCGCATCCTTGTGATTGAGATCCCTTTTCTCTCGCCATCGTACGATCGAGACTCCCTTTCTCTTTCCCCTCGTGCGATGGAGACTCACTTTCTCTCGCCCCCGTGTGATCGAGAATCTCTTTACCCGTAGCAAGTTGAACTACAACTGCTCTGATTTCGCATACCAGATGAGAATATGTAGGCACAAGACGCGATGTCTTGCCGAGCACACTAACAACTAACTTCTCTTTTCTCTCGCCCCAGTGCAATCGAGACCTTCCCGCTAACGACTAATCTTCCCCCTTCTCTTGCCTCGGTGCAATTGAGACCAGCCTGTTGTTCTAAACCTTTAGGTTTCTCGTACCTTTTACCCTAAGACATGCTACGTCCGTTCTACCGCAAACAGGTAACGCCTAAGTCTCCAATGGTCGAGCAGCAATACACCTAACTGCTAGAATGTGTGTGTTAGCATCGTCTACCTTTTCTCTCGCTCCCCATGCGATCGAGAACACCCTATTTACCCGTAGTTAGCCCGAACTACGTTTGCTCTGATTTCTCGTATCAGACGAGGATACGTATGCACAAGACGTGATGTCTTGGCGAGCAATCCCCCCCATAGTTTCCCGAACTACGTTGACTCTGACTTTCCCATTACACGAGGGAATACGTAGGCATAGGGCGGGGATGTCCTATCGAGCCAGTTCTTTCCGTTTAGCTTTAGCAGTCGTAGATAGTTTGTTTTTTTCACCCATATACTAGACAACAAGCGTGGATCCCGTTGAATACAACGGACGTGAGAGGTGCTCATACCTTCCCCTTGCGTAACCGACTCCCAAACCCGAGATATGGTTGCGATGACCAGTCTTTTCCCCTTTTTTGTAGGTTTTCTCTGATCGTTTCCTTTCCCTCTCTTTGGGATAAATAACGAACAGTGGCGACTCTTCTGTCCTTGCCGGCCCCTCTCTTTGTAGCGATGTGACAGCTGGCGACTCTGATGGGGAGTTTTTCCATCCCTTATGCGAGTCAATCCTAGCGTTTTGTTTGCTTGTCTTTGGGTCTGTATATTTGTGTGTTGTATTTTGTATATTGCTGTATTTACACTTTCTGCACTTTATTATATTGTTGCTGTTATGTTGTTAGGTGGTTGTTCCTTTGAGAGATAAGCCAAAACCCAGGTTTAAGGATACACATAGCATTAGAGTGGAGAGTAGTGAGGACCCGTATGGAGATAAGCACTAGTCCTCATGAAACTCGCATTCAGACGAGGTTTTCTTTGAAGACATCTCATCCTGCTGGTCAGGACGGGGATGTTGGATCTGGAAACTATCGACTCCGGAGACCGATCACTTAGGAGTCAGCTAAGTGAGTCCGCTTCGTTAGACTATGATGCCAAACCAGAAATGGTGAACGTATCATCGTTTCTCGAAAGTCTGTGATGCTGTCGATTGAATAGGATGCCAAACCTTATTAGAGATTAGGTCCATACCTATGAGAGGGATTGAGTTATGGAGGAAACTTGACCTCCAACCTACCCGGTATTCTGGTTTTCTCTTCAGAGCGGACTTTTGAACTTGTCCAGTCAACAGTACAACAGTTTGTACAGAGCTTTGTGGGAGCTGTGATTCCTTTGTTTGTTGCATTAGCATCTTCAATTACATTGCATGTGCATCTCATGTTTGCATTTCCATCCTCGGCCCGGAACAGAAAGCTTACCTGTCTTTTGCCCAACCCGCAGTTGATTTCTCAACGTTCGCATTGGATTTAAATTAGCTTTTGGAAGGATCATGTGTAACACCCCATTTCTACCCAAGCGGATAATAAAGAAAATCAGAGTGCATCATCTAGAGATGTTACATTTTCAACTTAAAATACAAACATCCACCTGCATAAAGTCATTTAATAACATACATAGCACAACTTCGGATGAACCGACAATAATAACCTGCTTTGCATTTACATTATAATACAACCTGTTATTCTGAAGCGGAATTTAATTAACTTTTCAACCACTCATAATAAACTGAAAACAAGGCAAGAAAGGTTTTGCATCTAAACTCCATTAAAATTTCAGCAAGTAAAATCTTGCATAAATCCACGAAAACAACTAGTTTCAACCATAAAAATCAGCACTACCGATTCATCGGTTTCGTACGTCCAACCAACGTTTGGCACTTAACAGAAGCAACCAATTTAATGAAAAGTACTTAATAAAATTCAGCAACAACGGAAACAACTAAAACAATAACATTAAGCGTTCATTCCCCCAAGAGTGCTACGTATCCGAGCGACCAACGACCTTAAACAAACAACAACATTCTATTTCGACTTACCTGCAAATTACCACCAACGGAGGTAACATACAACGGAAAGGGGTGAGATATCAACAATATAACATAAGGCATGATAAAAATCATGTTAGAAATCATATCACAGCATTATAATCTTTGCAATTTATAAACATTATCTACAATAAACTGCAAGCAAATCCATATCTCATATATGCAACGATGATTAAGAAAATCCCACAACAATCATGACTTACAATCAACACAACGATGCAACATCATGCGACTCAACTATACACATGCATGTGGTACCATTTCGGAGTAAAACTCCACAACCAATTCATTCGCCATTAAAGGCCGCCAATACAGGCACGACCAACGCCAATACAGGCACAACTAAATGCCAATACAGACCAACCAAAATGATATGCCATGAAATGCATCTATTATGGACTACAACACAATGTTGCACCCTAAAATTTGCCCAACCTTATTCACTTGGTTTATGTTTCAATATCATTAGCATTTGCATATAGAGGCATGTACATAGTCTAATCATCTGCATAGCATAGCATAGTAAATCATCCAACAGGGACCAATCATTATCTCTAGAGGCCTATCAATAGGTTATTATCCTGATTAAATCTCATTCAAGTCATCTGAAAAGAATTTGAAAGTTGGAGAAGTCAGTGGATCAAGCATTGAGTCTATCTCCTAACTGAGGGTATCTGAGGATCAACAAAGTAAGTTGTGGGCTGTGAATTGAGCATGGAGAGTATGTGGGCATCATGGGATACTTATGAAGTCATTTGGAGAAGGAGACAAGTTATTGATGTGATCACAAGAATTGCAGTTGAAGACAGTCAACTAGGGTTTCATCTGGGTCAACCCTGGGTCAACTCTAGGTCAATTGACTAATTGAAAGGCATTAAGAGCTATTGGAGAGATGTGGGGTTCATCATTTGACATGTAGAAGAGGATATGGTGATATGCCAAGAAGAAATCAAGAGAAATCAAGGAGAAGAGGAGTTTCTAAATTAGGGTTTCTGTGTAAAATCCCCTAATTTAGGTCAAATTTCCAAGCAAGATAAGTCAAAATGCAAGCTTCAAATGGATACTTGGCCAACATGAAACTTGTAGAGGATCTCAAAACCTTTAATTTGAGTGGTGGAAGACATAAAGGAGATTTATAGAACTCAAGTTATGGTCCTTGCAAGTTACAGGTCATCTGAGGTATCTGAAATTTTGTCTGTGAAAGTGACTTGACTTCCAAGCAATTTTTACCCCTCAAGGAGATTTCAAATGAATTTATGGTCAACATAAGAGTTGTTCCTCATTGTCTTAGCTTTCTAGAATGGTATAGTATGCCTTCATATGATTTGTGGAACTCTACTTATGGTCTTGGCAAGCAAAGGGTATTTTGGTCATTTGAGAATTACAGGTCATTTCAAGCCTATGCCCAAAACTCATACAAGGAAGCTTCAAATGGAAAACTTTACAACATCAAACTTGTTCCAAATGACATTTTGAGTCTAGAAAAATGACCATGAGAGATTGGAAAGATTCATAACATAAGGTTTCGAAATTGTTGGATTTAATGAATAAAAATGACCTAAAAAATGAGTTTTTTCATATTTTGGCCAAATGAGGTCAAATTATAGGTCATTTTGAATGGAAAGATCATTTTGAGAACATTGGCTAAAGTAGAATTTTGAGCTTGGTTCACATTTTGGAAGTTATTCATGGTTACTTATCATGGAAGAAACATAAGCCAAATCCAAGGGAAATCACACATGGGAAGTTTCTCCAAGCTTCTAGGAGGTTCTAATGACATGTATATATTGATATGAGAGGGTTCATGCCATGGTTGGTGATCACATTTACTCAAAACCACAAGTTTCACACATTTCTCTCATTTTGCAAAAGCTTCTCAAACTACCTCAAATCTTTACCAATCTTCACCATTCTTGATCTGATCTTCATCCTCATCATTCCTAGATCACAATTATCATAAGCATTTGGTAGATTGGAGCAGAACTCGTGCCACACACTTCCATCATCCAAGAAGCAAGAAACTTGGAATTGCAAGATCCAAGAGGTTTGAGTCCAATTCATTGCATACAGAAGTCAAGAACAAGCTCAATGATCAAGTTCAGACCATTACAAGCATCAGATCCAAGGAGTTCCATAGCTGTTTTCACCATTTTGCACCAGGTTAGTTCCTATTCGAATTGACTGAATTAGGTAGAATCATAGTGAATCATTAGGTTAGAATGGTTAGGTATAGTTAGGTGCTTGATTTTGGTGAGTTTGAAGAAGTCTCATGAAGGTTGATCATAGTGCACCAAATCTGTTAGGATTGATAACTCATAGGTTATGGCAAGATAATCCTAGATGAATAGCTCAGGTTGATTAGCATGACTTGTAGATCATTTTAGGGTAAAAATTAGAAAGAATTGAAAGAGTTGATATCAGGTGATCATGGTGGAACCGAGCTGTTACACTCATCGAGTTTGATTATTGGTTGAGTTTTAGAAAGAATTATGGACATGGCTGTGTAGAGGGAAGAATTTAGAGCAACTTTGCTCTTGGCATCGTGTGGATTCATGGAGAAACAAGGGAGAACGAAGGTCTGGAAAATTCATGCATGGAGGTGGAATTTCAGAAACCCTAGAAGTTATTTGGGGACGATGATGGATAGCCGTAGGATCTGGTGTTTGACTTGGACCTGAGAGTTAATCCAACGGCCTTGGTTTAAAGATGAAAACGGAGGGAAACCCTGAAGGACTAAACGCATCGTTTCATTAATGTTTTCAGGATGGGCTTTGTAATTGCTTGCTATTCGTACCCCCAAACGCAAGGCCCAAACTAGAATGAACTAAAGTCTTTACTATCTGCACCGTTTTTCGTTTTTTTAATTTTTATTATGTTTTCTGACTTGCATTGGGCCCAGACGCGCTTGCTATGCGCGCCCCCCAGTCTGGGCCCATCTCATTCTTTTAACTGATTTCATTGCTTGCTGCACCCCTTTCTCCATTAATTCATTTAATTTTTTCTCAATTCATTTTAATTCTTTAAAAATTCATAAAAAATAGAAAAATGCTAGTTTTTAATTGGTTGTTTTTTTTACATTACTCATAATTTCGTCAAGAAAATTATCATCCAAAAAAATTAATAGTTCCTTTTATTTTCATATTTTTGGCATATTTTCCTTTTAATTAGGTGTAAATAATATTTTGTTTAGTACTTAAATTTGTTAATTTTTGTTCTAATAAATGCTTTAATATTTTTCACCCATTCTTTTTAGGTTGATTAGTAGATAAGATTAGATTGTATATACAATTTAGTTCCCATTTTTAGGACTTAATTTTAGGTGTTTAGTTTAGGTGTGAATAACATGAATAAAATTAGGGTTTAAGTGATAACATAGGAGAATTGAATCATTTCCCTTAGGACTTAGAGATTGAATATTTTAGATATGGGACTATAGGGACTATGGGTAGTTATTAGATCCCTTAGAAATTATTAGGATTCCCCTACTGCTATTATTACTGTCTATATTTGTTTGACTGGTGTGGTGTGCCCTCTCTGGGGAATTATTGTTTATCTGTATGGGTATTGGGATTGTCTGGGGATTGGGAGAGCTGAAGACTTGTGATGATGAAGCCATTGGAGATCCAGAGCTTGAAGACCAACTTCCAGAGTTGAAGAGGAGATTCCTGCTAGCAGTTGTTGAGGAGACTAGGGTTTAGGAGCTAGGCAGAGCTCTAGATTAGAAAGCTTGTTTCTCAAACATGGAATGCCTTGTCTGCATCCATCCTTTCTCTATGATTCAAAGTCTCTTTCAAATATCCACCTCCTTCCTTTGGAAGGATCAGTGAATGTATTTGAAAGATAGAGCTTTTGAGAGAAAATTGTCCATATAATGTTAACAGTTAATGAACCACCCTTGGTAGGTAATTGACTGTCTAACATTCATTCACTTCATCTTGTTGATTGATGTTCATCCTGGAGATTGAGACTTGAAGAAAAGCCATTGAAGATGGAAGACTGATGACAAAGACCTTGCCTGAAGGCTGTGGAGATGGAGACTGAGGCTTGCCAGAAGCTTGTAGCTGACCTGAAGACAGATGTTGATTCAGAGTTGCTGTGGCTGTTTACTTTTCTGCTGTATTTCATTTCTGATGTATTGATTGGTTTTCCTGGCTGTATTGTTTGCTATTAACCTGCTGGGTTGAAAGTGAAGTCTGTTCACTTTTGCCTATTGTTTTCTAGGTTCGAGGTTGAGTGGGACTCCCTTGCCTCGCTTGTATTGCTGCATTCATGCATTTTACCGCTTTACTGTATATATCTGCTATTGTTTCTGTTTCTGCCAATTCCCTTAGGATCTCTGTTTCTCTCTGTGCAAGAGAGGAGCATGATAGACGCTAGGTCTTAACCCATGCATGATAACATTAGGTTAGTCTGATTCCCTTTGCAACCGTAGGTTAGAATTCTGTCTCTTCTTTCTCAAAACAAACAGAAAAATACAATAAAATTTCAAACACAATGAAAGACACTTCTTCCGTAAAAGAATGTGAACTCATCAAGACGTCATTTTTGTCCGCTTGGACTGTTAATCAGAAAAACCTTTTTCAGAAGGAATAAAATCAATCAAGACAAGCTTGTGTCGTACGTGGCCCGAACTACGTTTGCTCTGATCTTCCATGCAGTGTGGAAGTACGTAGGCATAGGATGCGATATCCTAGCGAGCAACCTTCCCCTCCTTTCCCGTAGGTAGGCGAACTACGTTGACTCTGATTTCTCGTTCCAGACGGGAATACGTAGGCATAAAGTGCGATACTTTGCCGAGTTATTTTATTTTCATTTTATGTTAACCCTTAACCTTTAGTTTAGATAGAATAACGATCCATACCCGAAAACAAGCGTGGATCCCGTCGAGTACGACGGACGTGAGGGGTGCTAATACCTTCCCCTTGCGTAACCGACTCCCGAATCCAGGTTTTAGTTGCGACGACCATACCTTTTCCCGTTTTGTGCGAGGTTTACTCTGAGCATTTCCTTTCCCTCCCGTGGGATAAATAACGCACGGTGGCGACTCTTCTGTTCAGCCGGCGCCGATTTTCGCAGTAGCGACAGCTGGCGACTCTGCTGGGGATCCAACGTCCCTTGGCTGCTAAGGACTGCGATAGTTCTTATGCATTTGGGATCCAACGTCCCTTAAGAGAGTCAATCCTAACGCTTGTTTTCCCGTCGAGGATTTTGTATGGATTTATATTCCTGACCTTTATCTTCAGCATTATATATATTGATTATTATTGCTGTATTGGGGTGTGACGGGTGTTCTGATATTGAGAGATAAGCCGGACCTGGGCTTGAGTGCACCTAGAATTAGAGTAGAGATTAGTGGGCGCGTGCCGGCTTTGCTTGCATTAGTGTCTCATGAAATCTACACTCGGACGAGGTTCTTCTGGTTGGCTTCTTTTTTTACCCTTTGGGTCGAAGGGGTTGTTGGTCAGCTGAATTGTCGACTCCGGGAACCGATCATTTGGAAGTTGGCTAAGTGAGGCCTCTTCAGGATTTGATGATGCCACTCCTTCTGGGAATCGTATCATCAACCCTGAAAGTCTGTGACGCCGACGACCGCATAGGATGCCATACCTTTGTCAGTTGATAGGACATCCACCTGTGAGAGGGTTTGGGGATATGCAGGTAACTAGACCTTCAGATACCGGTTATTTCTTGATCAGAGATCCTGAGAGTTCTGAGGTCTGTCAGAGACCAATTGGAGATGTGTTCTGAGGTCTGTCAGAGACCATTTGGAGATGTGTTATGAGGTCTATCAGAGACCAGTTGGATAGTACTGAGGTCTGTCAGAGACCAGTTGGAGATGTGATTTGAGGTCTACCAGAGACCAGTTGGAGTTATGGTTTGAGGTCTGTCAGAGACCATTGTTGGAGCTTTGTTTTAGGTCTATCTGAGACCAGGGTTTGAGGACTTCTAAAGATTCTATTTGAGACTTCTTGATATGGTTCAGGTTATTCAGCTACGGCAGTTGGTCCCTGTTGCATGTTACTTGCATTGCATTGTTTGCATACCCATTATCATTGCATCCCATTAATGTGTGTCTGTGCTGCAGGTGCATTTGCATATCCTCCGATTCTAGTGCCCAGACTTCTGAGTATTGACTATGGCTAGTTTGAGGAAGACAGTTGCGTATAAGCTGCCTACACCTGATATTACTCCTTTGCTCGGTCTGATATCTCTTGCTGATGAGGAGGTTAGGAGAGGCTTCAGAATGAGTCACGGGAGATTACTGAGATTAGTCTGCAAGCCCACTGCCGATGAGATGAACGGGCTGTACACCTTGATGCAGTTCTACGACCCCGCATTGAGATGTTTTACGTTTGCTGACTTCATTCTAGGCCCCACCATTGAGGAGTATGTGGAGTTTACTGAGCTACCCGTGCAGAACAAGGTTCCCTTTATTCACTCTGCTGCTGAACCCAAGTTGGAGGACTTAGCCAAAGCCTTGCATATGGACGCCGCAGAACTGTTAGTGACTTCTTGGCTTGGGGTTTCAGGTTTCTCTCTTGATTTCTTGATTGGCAAAGCTCAAGAGTATGCCAAGAGCGGATGTTGGGTGGTTTTCAATGCTATTTTGGCTCTATGCATTTATGGAATTGTGCTGTTTCCTAACTTGCCCAATTTCGTAGACTTGGACGCTTTCCATCTATTTGCTGCCGGCAATCCAGTGCCAACGTTGATCGGAGACTTCTACCACTCCCTGCACTACAAGAACGAAAACAGAAGGGGAAAGGTTGTTTACTGTTGTGCTCCTTTGTTGAATATGTGGTTCAAGAGTCATCTTCCCATGAAGGGATCTTTTGTGGAGAGTGCAACCACCGCTAGCTGGTCAGAGCGCCTGATGAGGCTATCTTCCGAAGACGTTGAGTGGTTTGATCGAGATCTGCTAGGGGCTGAGCTTATATTCAGTTGTTCTGGGTACCCTAATGTCCCGCTGATAAGAAGAAAAGGGTGTATCAACTACAACCCATCCTTGTTGGTCCGTCAGTTCGGATATGCGCTGAAGAACCCACCCGCAGAGGAGGAAGTACAGGAATCTCTGTACTTCACCGGAGACTTGAAGGGGGAGTTATTGGCCAAGCTGCAGCATGCCTGGACGCGTATTAACCGAAGAGGGAAGCCGTTGTTAGGGAAGAATGACTGTCAGTCCTATGCACCTTACAGGGTTTGGATCCAGGAGAGAGCCAGTCAGTTGCGGATGCCGTTTCCAGATGCACCAGCCCTTGTTCCTATTCCGGTAGCAGAGCCAACCACTGTTTCTCGGGAAGCCTATGAGCAAGTTGTGAAAGAAAAAGAAGCCGTGATGAAGATCAACGAAGGGTTAGAGCAGGAGCTAGCCCAGATACGCAGTGAGAAAAACAAGGCCGTGTATGCTTTCCAACAGCAGATTGAGCTAATGAACAGACTAGGGGCTGAGTTGATTGAGGAGAAGAGGAAGCGCGAACGTCTGGGGCAAGAGTTCAGAAGCTCCCACGACATGCTCGAATCCAAAAAGAAAGCGCTCGACGCAGCACACCGAGAAATCTCTTCTTGCAATAAGACTTGGAATGCCACGCTCACTAATAATAAGAAGAGGGAAGATAAGTTGAAGCAGCAAATCTCCGACCTCGAAGAGCAGTTGAAGTCCAGCATCAAGAAGTGTGAAGAAGAAGTGATGACCCGGTATAGTCTCCAGAACGCCCTGAATAAGGCCATCAAAGGCAGGGATGAAGCTGTGTCTCAGAAGCGTAAACTAGAGGATCGCTTCGGAGAAGGGGCATGGGAGGAAACTGCTGAAGACGTGCGACGCGTTCTCAAGAGAAGAAACCAACTTGTTGAAGGGCTGCTTACCAGACCAAGCCATCCGGAGACCAAGAAGTTGCTATAAGAGTACCAGACTTATGGGAGTGTTTGATCATTTCATGTAGTAACTTGTATGCTTTATTTGCGTAGTGCTGACCATCACCAGGATTGTTGGTTGAGGTCATGCCTTCTTATTGTACTCTCAGTGATATTGTATTCCGGGCTTATTGGTTTCTCCGCAATATATGAGGCTTTCTGTGATTCAACTCCGATCTTTGTATTGCTAGCACTGTCATTGCACCGGCACCTTCACACTAGAATCGGGGAATGAATTTCCCTAATGCACAGACACACATTGCATTGCATTCATATTCATATTGCATTACAGGTAATCTTTGGATGGTGTCTTATTTCCTGCTCTGTACCAGGTACTTTCCAGGATTGCAGATCAGCACCCGCACCGCTATTCCACTCGCACCAACTGTCGAAGAATCATGGATCAAATGCAGAACGAGATGCAGGATGTGCGCGAGAAGCTAGCTCTCTTTATGCAGACCATGGAAGCTATTGCAAAAGGTCAGGAGAATTTGCAAGCCATGGTGCAGCCTCTGTTAGTCAGAAACGCCGGTCACGGTAACGAGGATCATCAGTCTGTGCGAGTCGATACTGTTCAGGGAGAGGGCACTCCCACGCCAGTGGCTCCACCTGTAGTCAATATACTTGCTGCTAATGTCAACAATGCTACCGCTGCTGGGAACGGTAACGTCGGAGTTGGGAACGAGACTGCTGTCCATAACGTTGGGCTTGGTGATATCAACTTGGGTGATAATATGGGAGGCAACGACTTCGGCAATGCTGGATTCGGGTTCAACGATCAGGGATTCGATAACGCTGGGAAATATGGTTTCAATGCTCAAGGCTTTGGGCAAGATGGTTATGGTGTGGCCAATCAGGGTTACGGAGGTTTTGGAAATGGAAACGGCGCTGGGTTAATGGCTTTTGGGCCTGCTGGAGGTGTTCAGGGATACGGCAACAGAGGCCGAGGCCCGGTGATGAATCAGATTAGAGCTGGCCACAATAATGAATATGATGGGTATGGAGCTGGGAATGGTATGTGGCAAGAAGATCAGCAGGAGGACGCTTTCTCCGGCGGAGGCTTTGAAGGGCCGATGGATAACTCCCAGAAGATCAGAATGCTAGAAGAGCAGATGAGGGGGGTCCTGAACCAAAGTGTTGTGGGCTTAGACATGGAAACAATGGGTCTGGTACCTGGCTTGAGGGTGCCAATCAAATTCAAAGCTCCTGCTTTTGATAAGTATAAAGGGGACACATGTCCGAAAGTGCACGTACGAGCTTATTACAGAAAGATGTCTGCATATTCAACTGATGAGAGAATGCTAATGCATTTCTTTCAAGATAGTTTGTCAGGCCCTTCCCTAGAGTGGTACATGGGGTTGGAGCCAACTAATATCAAGACATGGAAGCAATTGGCAGAGGCATTTGTAGCTCACTACAAGTATAACAGCGACTTGGCACCCAACCGGGTCCAATTGGCAGGGTTGTCTCAGAAAAAGGATGAGAGCTTTAAAGAGTACGCGCAAAGATGGCGCGACATGGCTGCTAGGGTCCGTCCTCCTTTAGAAGACAAGGAAATGAACGACATGTTCATCGGCACGTTCACAGGCATGTTTTATGACAAGTTGTTTCACACATCTTTGGCTAGTTTCTCAGACTTAATTCTGATGGGAGAAAAGATTGAAAACAACATTAAGCAAGGCAGGTTCCAGGCTGAGGAATCAACTGCATCTGGCAGTAATAGGAAGGCTTTTGGTGGGCGCCGTCAGGGCGAGGCAAGCGCAGTATTCGGAGGCCGAGGCAGGGGTCGAAACCAATATCATCAGCCGCAGCAGGTGGCGAGTGTTACTATTCCATATCAACAACAACCATTTTAGCAGCAGCCAATGCAACAACAGCAGCAACCGCCTCAGCAGGGGGCACAGTAGGCTCAGCGAAGATTCCAGGGTGGTAAACCAAGAAGAGTATTTGAGAAGCCTCCCTCAACGTATGCTGATTTGTTGCAGACATTGTTGGGTTTGAACCTGGTAGAGAAGAGAACTCTGGCACCGATAACGGGAACTCCTCCGTATGGTTATGATGCAAGCAGGCACTGTGAGTTTCATTCTGGGGCTCCGGGCCACGATATAGAGGGTTGCCATGCTTTTAAGCACGTTGTGCAGGATCTTTTGGACAATAAGACTATCAATTTCGGAACGGCAGGTCCGAATATAGTGCAGAAGCCCATGCCTAATCATGGGGCAAACGCCATTCTGACTGAGGAAGGGTTGAATCTGATTATGAATGTCGACGATTTAAAGACGCCGCTGAGCGAGATAAAAAGTAGATTGTTGCAAGGGGGTGTTTATCCAGGATGTGACGAGTATTGCTTAGAATGCTGGACCCTAGCTGGGGGGTGTGATGATTTGAAGAAAGGCATTCAGGTTTTAATTGATGGAGGCACATTGCAGTTTGACCGAGCAGCAACTGAAGAGCCTGCAGGGGCAGTAGCAGATGATCAGAGCGATGTGGCCACTGTAACGATTCCTCGGAAGACAATCACTATTGCAGCACCGGTCCAGCGACCACCGATCACCATAACTAAGGCCGGACCGATCCCGTACGAGAACACAAGAGCAGTCCCATGGTCATATGGGTTGGAGGTGTATTGTGACGGGATAAAGATTGACGTTAATAAGCAGCCAGCCGAGACTGTAGATAACGTTGTTGGTTCAGGAGGTATGACAAGGAGTGGTAGGATCTTTATATCACCTGAAGTGGAGGCCGAAAGACTAGCAAAAGGAAAAGGGAAGATGGTTGAGAATGTCCCAGTGCAAGCAAGAGAAAAAGAAGCGGCATCAAAAGATGTAGAAGAGTTCATGTGCTTGATTCGAAAAAGTGATTATAAGATTGTGGAGCATCTGCAGTAGACACCGTCAAAAATATCCATCCTGTCGTTGCTCTTATGTTCTGAAGCTCACAGAAATGCTTTGTTGAAAGTCCTAGATACTTCCTTCGTACCCCAAGACGTCTCCGTGAATCAGCTGGAAGGAGTGTTGGCACATGTGAATGCAGGCCACAGCATGGGCTTTACCGACTTCGACTTGACCCCGAAGGGGAGAGATCATAATATGGCACTGCACATATCTGTCGAGTGTAGAGGATCAGTAATGTCGCATGTATTGGTCGACACCGGATCGTCTTTGAATGTGTTGCCCAAGAAAGCGATGATGAAGCTGGATGTCAGAGGGATCCTGTGCACGCCCAGTGACTTGGTAGTCAGAGCGTTTGATGGCACGCGAAGAACAGTCTTTGGATTGATAACATTGCCTCTACAGGTGGGGCCGGAGGTGTTCGCCACTGAATTTTATATCATGGATATACAGCCTGCGTATAGTTGCCTGCTCGGACGACCCTGGATTCATGGGGTTGGGGCAGTCACGTCTACCCTGCATCAGAAGTTGAAATATATGGTCAGAGACAGCGTAGTCACCGTATGCGGAGAAGAAGACATCCTGGTCAGCCATCTGTCGTCATTTAAATATGTGGAGGTCGACGGAGAGATCCACGAAACACCCTGCCAGGCATTTGAAGGGTTGCGTATCAAGGACAAAGGTCTCGGGCCGAGCAAAGTGTCGGAGATAGCCGTCTCGTCGTATAAAGAAGCTCAAGCTCTGGTGGAGGCAGGAGAAGCAAAGGGCTGGGGCAAAGTGCTGGATATTCCTGTAAAGATGGACCGGTTCGGGCTGGGATACCAACCGTCGTCGTCAACACCTGCTGTGGGGCCACCCCGTTTCAGAGGGCCAATAACCATCTCTGCCAGTGGAGTATGTCATGAAGCCATCAATGCTGCTTCGGAGTCTGACGAAGGAGACAGTGACTGTGATATGGATGCCTGGATTCAGCCAAGCACGCCAGGACAGGGACGGTGCAACTGGTCTATTTAGGAGCTTGTTCCTGTGACTCTTAAACAGTAATGCTTTGCTTTATTAATTGTTGAATAATCTGATGTCTTGCCCGGGGCATTGTGATTTGCTTAGGGCTGTGTTGTTATGAACATTGCGTGTTAATCATTAAATAAATGGCGTTTTTTCATATGCAAATACTGTAATCCCTGTCTTCCTTGTTTTGTATTTTTCAATAAAATGGCAACGTGGTTATTCGCTTTATACGCATTTTGAAGCACTTAACCATTCCTTTTGCAGGATAACATTTTCAGATGACATCCTTGAACCACCTATGACTCGTCCCGACTTTGAGCACCCGGTATTTCAGGCCGAAGAAGAGGTTGTCGAAGATAGTGACGTTCCTGAAGAACTGTCTTGGTTGGTGAAGCAAGAGGAAAGAGCCATTCTGCCTCACGAAGAGGTCATCGAAATTATCAACTTGGGGTCGGAAGGGGTTGAGAAGAATATTCGTATCGGGGCCGCACTGCAGGGCGATATCAAGCGAAGGCTGGTTGAAATGCTTCAAGAGTATAGTGATGTATTCGCTTGGTCGTATGAAGATATGCCAGGGCTCGATACAGATATGGTTGTGCACCGTCTGCCACTGAAAGAAGAATGCCCGCCGGTCAAACAAAAGCTTCGCAGAACTCAACCAGATATGGCAGTGAAGATCAAAGAGGAAGTTCAAAAACAGTGGGACGCTGGTTTCCTGGCTGTGACAAAATATCCCTCATGGGTTGCTAACATCGTACCGGTGCCAAAGAAAGACGGCAAGGTTCGAATGTGCGTAGATTATAGAGATTTGAATAAAGCAATCCCAAAAGACGATTTTCCGCTTCCTCATATCGACGTGCTAGTTGATAATACTGCTCAATATTTCGTATTCTCCTTCATGGATGGCTTTTCAGGCTATAATCAGATTAAAATGGCGCCAGAGGATATGGAGAAGACCACTTTCATAACGCCTTGGGGAACATTTTGCTACAAAGTGATGCCCTTTGGTTTGAAAAATGTCGGGGCAACATATCAGCGTGCGATGACGACTCTTTTCCACGATATGATGCATAAAGAGATCGAAGTTTATGTTGACGATATGATTGCCAAATCCCAGAAGGAGGAAGAGCATCTGGTGAATCTGCTGAAGTTATTTAAAAGGCTTAGGAAGTTCAGGCTGAGGCTGAACCCTAATAAGTGCACCTTCGGGGTGAGATCGGGTAAGCTGTTGGGGTTTATCGTAAGCGAAAGAGGAATAGAGGTCGATCCTGCTAAAATAAAAGCGATCCAAGAAATGCCGACGCCTAAAACAGAGAAAGAGGTGCGCGGGTTTTTAGGGAGGTTGAACTACATCGCTCGGTTCATATCTCATCTAACGGCCACGTGTGAACCATTATTCAAGCTATTGAAGAAAGATCAAGCTGTAGCGTGGAACGAAAATTGTCAAAAGGCGTTCGACAAAATAAAGCAGTATTTGCAGGAGCCTCCTATTTTGATACCCCCAGTGGCAGGGAGACCCTTGATTATGTATTTGACAGTTCTTGAGGGAAGCATGGGTTGTGTTCTCGGTCAGCACGACGAGACAGGAAGAAAAGAGCATGCGATATACTACTTGAGTAAGAAATTTACAGATTGTGAATCTCGATACTCAATGCTTGAGAAAACTTGTTGCGCGCTAGCCTGGGCCGCCAAGCGTTTGAGGCAATACATGCTGAATCATACAACCATGCTCATCTCGAAGATGGATCCTATCAAATATGTATTCGAAAAGCAAGCGTTGTCAGGGAGAATTGCCCGTTGGCAGATGGTCTTGACTGAATATGACATTCAATATGTCTCGCAAAAGGCTATAAAGGGGAGTGTGCTGTCTGAGTATCTGGCGGAGCAGCCTATTAAAGATTACCAATCGATGAGGTTTGATTTTCCTGACGAGGATATCATGTACCTAAAGATGAAAGATTGTGAAGAACCGTTCCCAGACGAAGGACCAGAGTTGGGTTCCAAATGGAGGATGATATTTGACGGAGCTGTGAATGCTTACGGTAGCGGAATAGGGGCAATCATCACTACGCCACATGGGTCGCACATCCCGTTTACTTCCCGATTGACCTTTGCCGTTACCAACAATGAGGCCGAATACGAAGCTTGTATAATGGGGCTTGAAGAAGCCATTGATTTGCGAATCAAGAATTTAGACGTATACGGAGACTCAGCTCTGGTGGTGAATCAAATAAAAGGGGAACGGGAGACACGTCAGCCCAATTTGATACATTATATGAATTATGCAAGGAGATTGTTGCCTTTCTTCGACAAAGTTGAATTGCATCACGTACCGCGGGCAGAGAATCAAATGGCTGACGCCCTGGCCACTTTGTCTTCCATGTACAAAGTCAACTTCTGGAACGAGGCTCCCCGAATCATTATCTCTCGGCTTAACAGACCAGCTTTCGTATTTGCTATTGACGAGGCATCCGATGATAAACCGTGGTATTTTGATATCCTTAATTTCCTGAAGAACAAAGAGTATCCGGCTGGGGCATCCAGTCAAGATCAGAAGACTCTCAGGAGATTAGCGGGTAATTTCTATTTGAATCCAGATGGTGTCTTGTACAGAAGAAACCACGACTTGGTGTTGTTGCGTTGCGTAGATGAAAGAGAGGCAAAGCTGCTCATGGAGGAAATACACGAAGGTACCTTTGGTACGCATGCTGGTGGGCATGCTATGACGAGAAAGCTGCTGCGGGCAGGTTATTTTTGGCTGACTATGGAAACTGATTGTTTCAAGTTTGCGAGAAAGTGCCACAAGTGCCAAATCTATGCTGACAAGATTCATGTGCCTCCGAGCCCTTTGAATGTGATGTCATCACCATGGCCATTCTTGATGTGGGGAATCGATATGATTGGAAAGATCGAGCCGACGACTTCTAATGGGCACCGGTTCATTCTAGTAGCAATCGATTACTTCACAAAGTGGGTAGAAGCGGCGTCGTACGCAAATGTAACTAAGCAAGTGGTGGCCAGATTCATCAAGAGAGATATCATTTGCCGATATGGGGTCCCCGAGCGGATAATCACGGACAACGGTTCAAACTTGAATAACAAAATGATGAAGGAGCTCTGTCAGAATTTCAAGATCGAACATCACAACTCCTCCCCTTACCGACCCAAGATGAATGACGCTGTCGAGGCGGCCAATAAGAATATCAAGAAGATTGTTCAGAAGATGGTGGTGACCTATAAGGACTGGCATGAGATGCTACCTTTTGCTTTGCACGATTATCGTACGACGGTACGCACATCAACCGGGGCAACCCCGTTCTCGTTAGTGTACGGAATGGAAGCAGTATTACCATTGGAAGTTGAGATCCCTTTGCTGAGGGTATTGCGAGACGTTCAGCTAGACGAGGCAGAATGGGTGAAAGACAGGTTGAACCAATTGAGTCTGATGGACGAGAAGAGGCTAGCTTCTCTAGCATACGGTTGTTTGTACCAGAGCCGAATGAAGAAAGCATATGATAAGAAGATACATCCGCGGAGCTTTCAGACGGGCGACCTTGTGCTGAAAAGGATTCTCCTGCCGCAAGCAGATCACAGGGGCAAGTGGACCCCCAACTACGAAGGGCCGTATGTTGTCAGGAAAGTCTTTTCAGGAGGGGCGTTATTGTTTTCCACCATGGACGGTGAAGACTTTACGTCACCTGTGAATTCGGACGCAGTTAAAAAATACTTTGCTTAAAATTGACCCGCTGGACAAAAAGAAAAAGAAAGTCCAGGCAAAAATGGGGCATCCTGGCGAACCAAAAACAAAATGAAAGGTTCGGGCAAAAGTTAGGGATAAAATTGAAAAAATGTACACCCGCGAAGTTGAAAACCTACACTGGGCGGCTTCGGCAAAAAGGGGTATCCCGGTGAACTGAAAACCCGTAAAGGGCGGTTCACGCAAAAATTAGGGATTTGAAAAGCAAATGACTGCGGTCCGAATTTGATATTACAGTGAGCATCAGTGCGGGAGAATATATCTGAAGGGTCGATTATCAGATACAATCTCCTCGGAAGTGTGGATACCGGGAAAGCATTAGAGTCAGACGAGTCATAGGAGGATCAGTTCGTGGTGTTCGTCTGCATCCCGTTGCCGACATGTGTACAAAATTTAATTTGTCAAAATATTTATGCTTCTTGTGCATACTTGTGTATTTGCTTTACGTAGCTTCCTCTTTTCAGGAGTTACATCCCGTGTACAAAAAAATTCCGCCCATTCAGGGGCCCAATCAATAAAATATGTTATTCAGTACTTGATGCTGGTTCTTTACTGTTTTGTGCATGATAAAGCGCCTAAGTTTATTGAAACTAGCATGTGTATAACATCACTGGCCCTTGCCAACAATTGCTAAAACTTTGAATTAACTGAAAATAATGCCCCTAACCTGAATTGATTTGGTTGCATAGGCTTGTCTTGTCTTGTTTGTGTTGTTGCAGGTTTCATAGCCGTACGAAGAAGATGACCAAAAGATTGCAATAACGAAAGACTTGATCTCCACGCAAGTCATGCATGTTCGTCATGAAGAGAGATCGAGTTCCCCAGCTAGTCGTAGCTTACCCAAAGGACATGCTCCCGCAAAGCCATTTATTCTCAGCAGAATTGGCGATTCCAAGATTGTAGGCTGTATTCATACATTATATCGCAAGCAGAGTTGGTTTAGCCTCAGAAGATTAATATCTGTGAGCTGTATTCAGACAAGTTCATCTTTCCCCGCAGGGTCATTTACTCTCTCCCAGCGGAGTCAGTTGATTTTCCCCGAGAGAATCGTCCCGTCCTCAGCGGAGTTCTCTTTCCAGCAAATGTTGTCTTTCCTCCCAGTGGAACTCGAAGATTAAGACTCTCCCCGGCAGAGTTGGTTGTGAGTCCTGGCATTTATTTTGTCAGAATACCGTGTGACATCCGGTCACTCTCCAGCTGAAGTCCAATCATACCAGGCGCATCTGCTATTCTCCAGCAGAGTTATGTTCCCCAGCAGGGTGTTACTTCAGCGAGGTGTTTGGTTTAAGTTCCCAATTTCCCAACTGAGTCGACTTCACTCTCCCAGCATTTATTTTGCTGGAATAATCCTGTAGCATTTGGCTATCCCCAGCGAAGTTGGCATTATCTTCAGCATTTATTTTGCTGAAGCAGTTTCTGTACCCAGCAGTTCGAGTCTGCATTGGCATCGGCATATAGTGTCATACTTGCATTCACCAAATGAAAAAGCGTAGCATTTCCATGTCAAATGGAACATTGCATCATTGACAAACGCATGCATTGTGAAACATAAACCAAGATGACTAACCTTTTGTTTCAAGTATTGTTTCTCTTGCAGGTAGAGAGAGCCCTCGCTCAGGTGAATCAATAAACATTCGAAGTCTCGGCATGAGACATTCAACGAGGTGTCAGCTTTGGCACTACTCCCCACGGAGTCAGCAGGATAAGTTTCTCTTTGTCCCCAAGCAGGGTTACTTATTTCCCCGCCAGGGTTTCTTGTTGAAGTTTCTCTAGTCCGACCAGCGGATTGTTTCCTTCAACGTTGTTGTTACGTCAGCATTAAAAGGTTTCATGAATCAGAATTTCAGAGGCCACCGCCGGGTATCAGGGCAGGCGTCCAGTAGTTTGATTTCCAAATATCCCCAGTAGAGTCCGCTTCAAAATCGTTGTCACGTCAGTGCTAAGAAGTTTTGTGGTTTGGGACCAATGGAAGGATGAGTCCTGACGTGGACAATTTTCTTCGTGCTGGAGAAGGGGGTGTCCTAACGCGGAAAGTTTTATTTCCTGGGCCGATATGTGCTAGTCCTAACGGGGACAGGTTCAATTTTTTAGGATTGTTGGAATGTGGAGTCCTGACGTGGACATTTCCTCAAGTTGACGATATGTGTTAGTCCTAACGTGGACTGATTCAAGTTCTCGGTATCGATTGAGTGTGAAGTCCTGACGTGGACGAAATTGGTTACTCTTCGTGTTGGTGTCCTGACGTGGACCATTTATTTCCAGCAGATAACTTTATTCGTAATGGTGAAATGTGCGTCCTGACATGGACAAGTTTGTAGTTCTTTGTGATGACAAGATACGAGAGTCCTGACGCGGACAAATTTATCCTTCTTCGTGTTGTTGGCAAAGTATGAGTCCTGACGTGGACAAAATTTTATTTCCTCAGCAAGTCAAGAAGTGAGTCCTGACGTAGACAAATCAAGACGAAACGTGAGTCCTGACGTGGACAGATTTATTCCTTACGTGGAAAGAGAAGTTTTAGTTCCTTACGTGGAAGAGCAAGTTTATTCCTTACGTGGAAAGAAGATTGTTTCCTTACGTGGAAAGAAGTTGATTCCTTACGTGGAAAGAAGCTGATTCCTTACGTGGAAAAAAGAAGTTATTCCTTACGTGGAAAAGAAGTTGATTCCTTACGTGGAAAGAGAAGTTGTTTCCTTACGTGGAAAAGTTTAGTCCTGACGTGGACAGATCAAAGTTTGATTCCTGACGTGGAAATATTGAGTGCTTACGTGGACGAATCAAAATGTGTTTCCTTACGTGGAAAGAGGTGATTCCTTACGTGGAAAGATGGAGTCCTTACGTGGACATATCAAGATGGGAGTCCTTACGTGGACAAATCAAACAATAGATGATTTCCTTATGTGGAAAGATAGTATTCCTTACATGGAAAGAGACTTGTATTCCTGACGTGGAAAGAAAGAGTATGTTCCTGACGTGGAAGGGGTTTAGTCCTGACGTGGACAGATTCAAAAGAAGACGTATTCCTTACGTGGAAGAGTTTGACGAAGAAGAAGTTATTCCTTACGCGGAAAGGTGAGTCCTAACATGGACGGTGTTATTCCTAACGTGGAACGATTATTCCTTACGTGGAAGGGTGAGTCCTAACATGGACGATGTTATTCCTAACGTGGACGGTGTTATTCCTAACATGGAAGAGTTTATTCCTAACGTGGACGATTTATTTCTGACGAGAAGGCAGACGAGCCACCCCTAGCAAAGTTGTTGAAGTTTTTCGAATTGACGAAGCAGGCGTCCTGACGTGGACAATGTTCTATCTCTGCGATGATAAAATATTTTTCAGGATGATGAGAAGAATCCCCAGCACGGTCGCGCGAGATTAGTGGGTTGCCGTAACAGTCATATCCAGTTGATGAATGTCGTTCCCCAAGCAGGAGCGCAATTTATTTCTGCGGTTGGCAAATTTTCGGGTTCTTAGTATTCAACCGTCTCGTACCGCGAATGTATGAAGGCTCCGGGCTCTTCACCCAATCGGGTCCAAGTCGCTTGAATAGGGGCAGCTGTTGCACCCTAAAATTTGCCCAACCTTATTCACTTGGTTTATAATTCAATATCATTAGCATTTGCATATAGAGGCATGTACATAGTCTAATCATCTGCATAGCATAGCATAGTAAATCATCCAACAGGGACCAATCATTATCTCTAGAGGCCTATCAAGAGGTTATTATCCTGATTAAATCTCATTCAAGTCATCTGAAAAGAATTTGAAAGTTGGAGAAGTCAGTGGATCAAGCATTGAGTCTATCTCCTAACTGAGGGTATCTGAGGATCAACAAAGTAAGTTGTGGGCTGTGAATTGATCATGGAGAGTATGTGGGCATCATGGGAGACTTAGGAAGTCATTTGGAGAAGGAGACAAGTTATTGATGTGATCACAAGAATTGCAGTTGAAGACAGTCAACTAGGGTTTCATCTGGGTCAACCCTGGGTCAACTCTAGGTCAATTGACTGATTGAAAGGCATTAAGAGCTATTGGAGAGATGTGGGGTTCATCATTTGACATGTAGAAGAGGATATGGTGATATGCCAAGAAGAAATCAAGAGAAATCAAGGAGAAGAGGAGTTTCTAAATTAGGGTTTCTGTGTAAAATCCCCTAATTTAGGTCAAATTTCCAAGCAAGATAAGTCAAAATGCAAGCTTCAAATGGATCCTTGGCCAACATGAAACTTGTAGAGTATCTCAAAACCTTTAATTTGAGTGGTGGAAGACATCAAGGAGATTTATAGAACTCAAGTTATGGTCCTTGCAAGTTACAGGTCATCTGAGGTATCTGAAATTTTGTCTGTGAAAGTGACTTGACTTCCAAGCAATTTTTACCCCTCAAGGAGATTTCAAATGAATTTATTGTCAACATAAGAGTTGTTCCTCATTGTCTTAGCTTTCTAGAATGGTATATTATGCCTTCATATGATTTGTGGAACTCTACTTATGGTCTTGGCAAGCAAAGGGTATTTTGGTCATTTGAGAATTACAGGTCATTTCAAGCCTATGCCCAAAACTCATACAAGGAAGCTTCAAATGGAAAACTTTACAACATCAAACTTGTTCCAAATGACATTTTGAGTCTAGAAAAATGACCATGAGAGATTGGAAAGATTCATAACACAAGGTTTCAAAATTGTTGGATTTAATGAATAAAAATGACCTAAAAAATGAGTTTTTTCATATTTTGGCCAAATGAGGTGAAATTATAGGTCATTTTGAATGGAAAGATCATTTTTAGAACATTGGCTAAAGTAGAATTTTGAGCTTGGTTCACATTTTGGAAGTTATTCATGGTTAGTTATCATGGAAGAAACATAAGCCAAATCCAAGGGAAATCACACATGGGAAGTTTCTCCAAGCTTCTAGGAGGTTCTAATGACATGTATATATTGATATGAGAGGGTTCATGCCATGGTTGGTGATCACATTTACTCAAAACCACAAGTTTCACACATTTCTCTCATTTTGCAAAAGCTTCTCAAACTACCTCAAATCTTTACCAATCTTCACCATTCTTGATCTGATCTTCATCCTCATCATTCCTAGATCACAATTATCATAAGCATTTGGTAGATTGGAGCAGAAATCGTGCCACACACTTCCATCATCCAAGAAGCAAGAAACTTGGAATTGCAAGATCCAAGAGGTTTGAGTCCAATTCATTGCATACAGAAGTCAAGAACAAGCTCACTGATCAAGTTCAGACCATTACAAGCATCAGATCCAAGGAGTTCCATAGCTGTTTTCACCATTTTGCACCAGGTTAGTTCCTCTTCGAATTGACTGAATTAGGTAGAATCATAGTGAATCATTAGGTTAGAATGGTTAGGTATAGTTAGGTGCTTGATTTTGGTGAGTTTGAAGAAGTCTCATGAAGGTTGATCATAGTGCACCAAATCTGTTAGGATTGATAACTCATAGGTTATGGCAAGATAATCCTAGATGAATAGCTCAGGTTGATTAGCATGACTTGTAAATCATTTTAGGGTAAAAATTAGAAAGAATTGAAAGAGTTGATATCAGGTGATCATGGTGGAACCGAGCTGTTACACTCATCGAGTTTGATTATTGGTTGAGTTTTAGAAAGAATTATGGACATGGTTGTGTAGAGGGAAGAATTTAGAGCAACTTTGCTCTTGGCATCGTGTGGATTCATGGAGAAACAAGGGAGAACGAAGGTCTGGAAAATTCATGCATGGAGGTGGAATTTCAGAAACCCTAGAAGTTATTTGGGGACGATGATGGATAGCCGTAGGATCTGGTGTTTGACTTGGACCTGAGAGTTAATCCAACGGCCTTGGTTTAAAGATGAAAACGGAGGGAAACCCTGAAGGACTAAACGCATCGTTTCATTAATGTTTTCAGGATGGGCTTTGTAATTGCTTGCTATTCGTACCCCCAAACGCAAGGCCCAAACTAGAATGAACTAAAGTCTTTACTATCTGCACCGTTTTTCGTTTTTTTTAATTTTTATTATGTTTTCTGACTTGCATTGGGCCCAGACGCGCTTGCTATGCGCGCCCCCCAGTCTGGGCCCATCTCATTCTTTTAACTGATTTCATTGCTTGCTGCACCCCTTTCTCCATTAATTCATTTAATTTTTTCTCAATTCATTTTAATTCTTTAAAAATTCATAAAAAATAGAAAAATGCTAGTTTTTAATTGGTTGTTTTTTTACATTACTCATAATTTCGTCAAGAAAATTATCATCCAAAAAAATTAATAGTTCCTTTTATTTTCATATTTTTGGCATATTTTCCTTTTAATTAGGTGTAAATAATATTTTGTTTAGTACTTAAATTTGTTAATTTTTGTTCTAATAAATGCTTTAATATTTTTCACCCATTCTTTTTAGGTTGATTAGTAGATAAGATTAGCTTGTATATACAATTTAGTTCCCATTTTTAGGACTTAATTTTAGGTGTTTAGTTTAGGTGTGAATAACATGAATAAAATTAGGGTTTAAGTGATAACATAGGAGAATTGAATCATTTCCCTTAGGACTTAGAGATTGAATATTTTAGATATGGGACTATAGGGACTATGGGTAGTTATTAGATCCCTTAGAAATTATTAGGATTCCCCTACTGCTATTATTACTGTCTATATTTGTTTGACTGGTGTGGTGTGCCCTCTCTGGGGAATTATTGTTTGTCTGTATGGGTATTGGGATTGTCTGGGGATTGGGAGAGCTGAAGACTTGTGATGATGAAGCCATTGGAGATCCAGAGCTTGAAGACCAACTTCCAGAGTTGAAGAGGAGATTCCTGCTAGCAGTTGTTGAGGAGACTAGGGTTTAGGAGCTAGGCAGAGCTCTAGATTAGAAAGCTTGTTTCTCAGACATGGAATGCCTTGTCTGCATCCATCCTTTCTCTATGATTCAAAGTCTCTTTCAAATATCCACCTCCTTCCTTTGGAAGGATCAGTGAATGTATTTGAAAGATAGAGCTTTTGAGAGAAAATTGTCCATATAATGTTAACAGTTAATGAACCACCCTTGGTAGGTAATTGACTGTCTAACATTCATTCACTTCATCTTGTTGATTGATGTTCATCCTGGAGATTGAGACTTGAAGAAAAGCCATTGCAGATGGAAGACTGATGACAAAGACCTTGCCTGAAGGCTGTGGAGATGGAGACTGAGGCTTGCCAGAAGCTTGTAGCTGACCTGAAGACAGATGTTGATTCAGAGCTGCTGTGGCTGTTTACTTTTTTGTTGTATTTCATTTCTGATGTATTGATTGGTTTTCCTGGCTGTATTGTTTGCTATTAACCTGCTAGGTTGAAAGTGAAGTCTGTTCACTTTTGCCTATTGTTTTCTAGGTTCGAGGTTGAGTGGGACTCCCTTGCCTCGCTTGTATTGCTGCATTCATGCATTTTACCGCTTTACTGTATATATCTGCTATTGTTTCTGTTTCTGCCAATTCCCTTAGGATCTCTGTTTCTCTCTGTGCAAGAGAGGAGCATGATAGACGCTAGGTCTTAACCCATGCATGATAACATTAGGTTAGTCTGATTCCCTTTGCAACCGTAGGTTAGAATTCTGTCTCTTCTTTCTCAAAACAAACAGAAAAATACAATAAAATTTCAAACACAATGAAAGACACTTCTTCCGTAAAAGAATGTGAACTCATCAAGACGTCATTTTTGTCCGCTTGGACTGTTAATCAGAAAAACCTTTTTCAGAAGGAATAAAATCAATCAAGACAAGCTTGTGTCGTACGTGGCCCGAACTACGTTTGCTCTGATCTTCCATGCAGTGTGGAAGTACGTAGGCATAGGATGCGATATCCTAGCGAGCAACCTTCCCCTCCTTTCCCGTAGGTAGGCGAACTACATTGACTCTGATTTCTCGTTCCAGACGGGAATACGTAGGCATAAAGTGCGATACTTTGCCGAGTCATTTTATTTTCATTTTATGTTAACCCTTAACCTTTAGTTTAGATAGAATAACAATCCATACTCGAAAACAAGCGTGGATCCCGTCGAGTACGACGGACGTGAGGGGTGTTAATACCTTCCCCTTGCGTAACCGACTCCTGAATCCAGGTTTTAGTTGCGAAGACCATACCTTTTCCCGTGTTGTGCGAGGTTTACTCTGAGCGTTTCCTTTCCCTCCCGTGGGATAAATAACGCATGGTGGCGACTCTTCTGTTCAGCCGGCGCCGATTTTCGCAGTAGCGACACACAACCATAACAACCATACAACAAAGGGTTTTAGCCTACAACCAAACTGTCCATAACAGAGCATCATAATTTCGTACAACTCATGAAATCATCATTTTCCACCTGTTCATATACGAGAACAATAACGACATACTTTCGGCAATTAAAAATTCAGCACATCATCGTAAGAACAACATTACAACTTTTTCTCACTAAATCAATTATAATTTTCTGAAAAGGTTCGTTAACTACGGGGCAACTAATCTTGCCCCATTAAGGGCAACCATACAACATCGTACAAAACTAACGATATAACACATTCATTCCTACACAGACAAACCTCGTCCCTAATATTTATCGATTAACGGAAACTATATCTATGATTCGATTCCCTACCTGAATTCGTTCATACCTACGGTTATAGAATTGAACCCCACCCTTACCTTAGAATTGAGGCCAACTCTACACTTTCCGGTTCTGGTCCTGTCCTACGGTAACTCTCCTGCAACTGTCTTCCAATTTCACCGATGGACAATTCTTCTGTTATCAACTTCTCTCAACTACGTTACTTTTTCCTTTACCGTTCTCTTTTCTCTCCAAACAACGACAGAAAAAAGGTAAGTGAAATATGGAATAACGTTACTACAATTCTCCATATTTCGTAGCCATGTTCCAATTCTGCAAGTTACGGATTTTGTTAGTGTGATGAACGTAATGAACGTCACGGACGTCAAGGCCATGACAGTCGTAACATTCCCATGACGATCGTAATGAGCGTGACGATCGTAACATGCTTGTGACGAGCGTCACATCAGCAAAATCCACCTTTTTGCTCTTTTGCTTCTGTTTCACACTAATAGTCCAATCTCCCGACTAACTTCACCCAATACACTCGAATACAATTACGACACAATGAGACATGAAAAAATATCATAACTAAATTAATCAAAATAAAACGGGCGTTACAACTCTCCCCTACTTAAAGGAATTTCGTCCTCGAAATTACCTCAACCAAACAGCTCTGGATAAGACTCCCGCATCTTGCTTTCCAGTTCCCACGTCAAGCTTTCGCCAGCAACTCCCAACCAGACCACTTTCACCAACGCAATCTCTTTTCCTCTTAACGTCTTCACCTCACGATCATCAATCCTCACAGGCATCGTCTCCACCGTGAGATTGTCACGTACTTGCACATCGTCCATGGGAATGACATGCGATGGATCTAAGATATACTTTCGTAGTTGCGACACATGAAATACATCGTGCAGGTTCGACAAATTAGGCGGCAACGCCACTCGATATGCAACCTTTCCAACTCTGTCCGATATCTGGTAAGGACCAATGAAACGAGGGGTAAGCTTCTTAGATCTCAAAGCTCTACCAACACCAGTCACAGGCGTGACTCTCAAGAATACATGATCTCCAGCTTCAAATTCTAAATCCTTTTTGCGCTTATCATGATAACTTTTCTGCCTACCATGTGAAGCTTTCATCTTTTCTCGAATTAACTTCACCTTCTCTGTCGTCTCCCGAACAATCTCCGGTCCAAGTACCACACTCTCTCCTGATTCGTACCAACATAACAGAGTCCTACATCTCTAACCATACAAAGCTTCGAACGATGCCATTCTGATACTAGAGTGGTAACTGTTATTATAAGTAAACTCTATCAACAGAAGGTAGGTATCCCACGAACCGCCTTCCTCCAGAACACATGCCCTCAGCAAATCTTCTAAAGATTGAATAGTCTGTTCGGTCTGACCATCTGTTTGAGGATGGTATGCTGAACTCAACCTAAACTTGGAACCTAATGCCTCTTGCAAACTCTTCCAAAATTCAGAAGTAAACCGCGGATCTCTATCCGACACAATACATGACGGAACACCATGCAACTTAACGATTACTCTTACATAAATCTCAGCCAATTTTGATACCGGAAAAGTGATATTGATAGGGATAAAGTGAGCTGACTTTGTAAGCCTATCAACAATCACCCAAATCGAATCACATCCTCTCAAAGTACTCGGCAAACCCGTTACAAAATCCATCGAAATGCTGTCCCATTTCCACTCTGAAATTTCTAATGGTTGCATCAACCCAGCAGGTTTCTAATGCTCAACTTTCGACTTCTGACAAGTCAAACATGCATAAACAAACCGTGCTACATCACGCTTCATACCAGGCCACCAAAACAGATCCTTCAAATCATGATACATTTTAGTCGCTCCTGGATGAATACTCAACTTACTTCTGTGACCCTGTTCCAAAATCACTTTCTTCACATCTGCATCATCCGGAATATAAATACGGCCACGAAACCTCAACACACATTGCGTATCCAACTAATAATCATTATTCTCCGAATGTCCTACTCTAGGCATTAAATCTACCAACTTCACGTCTAATTTCTGAGCTTCTCTGATGTTGTCCAGAAAGTCATTATTAATCTTTAACATCCCTAACCTCACACTCTTCGGTGTCACTTCGTAAACTAAACTCAGATCTCTGAATTGCTCAACCAATTCCAACTCTTTAGCCATCATTGCTGACATATGCAAAGTCTTGCGACTTAAGGAATCAGCTACCACATTAGCTTTTCCCAGATGGTAATTTAAACCAAAATCATAATCCTTTAACAGTTCTAACCACCTTCGCTGTCTCATGTTCAGCTCCTTTTGATCAAACAAGTACTTCAAACTCTTATGGTCACTGAACACTTCGAATCTCGAACCATACAGATAATGTCTCCAAATCTTCAGCACAAAAACAACAGCAACAAGTTCTAAATTGTGTGTAGGATAATTCTTCTCATGGATTCTCAACTGTCTTGACGCATAGGCAACTACTTTATTACTTTGCATGAGCACCCCTCATAGACCCAACTTAGAAGCATCACAGTATACAACAAACGGTTCTTCGGTATTAGGCAAGGTCAACACTAGAGCCGGCGTCAACCTCTTCTTCAACTCTGTAAAACCTTCCTCGCATTGAGCATCCCACACAAAAGTTTTACCTTTACAAGTCAACTTAGTCAACGAAAGGGCCAACTTAGAAAAACCTTCAATGAACCTTCGGTAATAACCAGCAAGTCCCAGAAAACTTCTAATCTCGGTTTCCGACTTCGGAGTTTCCCATTTCAACACAACATCAACCTTAGATGGGTCTACAGCAATTCCACTACCGGATATAACATGACCCAGAAAGCTAACTTCTTCCAACCAGAAGTCACACTTTGACAGTTTCGCAGACAACTTCCTTTCTTTCAACACTTGCAGTACTAATCTCAAGTGCCCAACATGCTCCTCTTTCGACTTAGAATAAATTAGGATATCATCAATGAATACTACGACAAACTGATCCAAATACTCGTGAAAGATACGATTCATGTACTCCATAAAAACTCCTGGCGCATTAGTAACACCAAAAGGCATTACCGTAAGCTCATAGTGTTCATATCTAGTTCTGAACACCGTCTTCTGAACATCATCATCTTTTACCTTAATCTGGTGATACCCCAACCTCAAATCAATTTTACTAAACACCCGCGCACCAACCAACTGGTCCATCAAGTCATCAATTCTTGGAAGCGGATATTTATTCTTAATCGTCACTTTGTTTAGTTATCGGTAATCAGTACACAACCTCATACTACCTTCCTTCTTCTTTACTAATAATACCGAAGCTCCCCACGGCGACACACTCGGCCGAACGAACTTCTTCTCGAGTAAGTCCTCCAACTGTTTCTTCAACTCAGCCAATTCAGATGCAAACATCCTGTACGGCGCCATAGACACAAGTCTGGTACCAGGTACAAGATCAATAGAAAATTCCACTTCTCGTTCCGGAGGAACTTTGGGGATTTCATCTGGAAACACTTTCGGAAAGTCACTGACGACTTCTAACTCATCAATCTTCGCTCGATTCTCAACGGATAACGACGCTACTAACGCAAATACCTGAGCATCTTCTAGCAACGTTGCTTCAGCTATTTTGTGGTCATTAAACGAGCTCCTTCTTCCTCAGGGGTAGAAAACTTCACCGACTTATCAAAGCAATTAATATGAATGCAGTTATACTCCAACCAGTTCATACCCAAAATTACATCTATCCCACTTAGTGGTAAATAGACTAAGTCTACAAGGAAATCTCTATCAAATATTGACAGATGAAATTTCAAACATACAAGAGACGTAGTCACTGATCCCTTAGCTGGAGTCTCAACTACCATCTCCCTATTCATACGAGATAACACAAGACTCAAACGTTCAACACAATCAGCAGCAATAAAACAATGAGAAGCACCAATGTCAATAATAGCAATTAAAGGAGTACTATTAATGAAGCAAGTACCTTCAATGAGTCTGTCATTGCTGGATGTCTGAGTCCCAGATAGAGCGAACACTCTTCCACCAGCCTGTTCCTTCTTAGGCTTCTGACACTTGTCTCGCAGGTGTCCCTCTTCACCACAGTTGAAACAAACCATTCCCTTGCGCTTGGACTCGAAAATAGAATGTCCAAGCTCACCGCAACGGTAACATCTCACCGATCCAGAATTACACACATTGCTCTTGTGACCAAGTTTCCCACACTTATAGCAAACAATACCCGCAGGAGCATCTCCCCTACTAGTCTTCTTGTCGTCAATTGCTCTCTGTTTTCCTTTACCAACTGGAGGGTCATAAGGCTTACCACGAGTCTGATGTGACTTGCCTCTCCTCTCACTCAACAGCTTGTAATGAGCATTGCTATCTTCTTCATAAATTGTACAGCTTTCAACCAATGAATCGAAGACACGGATCTTCTGATACCCAACTGCTTTCTCGATCTCAGACTTCAATCTGTTCTCAAACTTGATACATTTAGAGAATTCAACAGTCTATGCACTGTAGTGCGGATAAAACTTAGCCAATTCCTTGAACTTCGCAGCATACTCAGTAATGGATTTGTCTCCTTGCTTTAGTTCAAGAAACTCAATCTCCTTCTTACCACAGACATCTTCCGGATAATACTTCTTCAGAAATTCCCTACGGAACACAACCCAAGTGATTTCCTCACCTGCAGCTTCCAATACCGGACGAGTCTCTAGCCACCAGTCATCTGCTTCGACTGCTAGCATATAAGTCCCATAACGAACCTTCTGCGCTGGAGTGCAATCCATCACACGAAAGATTTGCTCCATCTTCTTCAACCAGTTCAGTGCACCATCAGGATCATGCTTACCCTTGAAGGTAGGCGGGTTCTCTCATTGAAACATTGCCAAACTGCGAGATCCAGCATCTCCAACAGGGTTCGGCTGAATTTCCATAGCATTAGCTATAACTTGCAGAGCAGCAGCAATTCCAGCATCATTCCTCCCAGCCATTTCGCTTAAACTGCAACAACCAGCAGTCAGATTTCCCAGACAACAATACTCGATTGTTAGACACAACGACTGAGTCGATAACTTGGTCGGATGGACCGACCTGCTCTAATACCACTATTGTAACACCCCATTTCTACCCAAGCGGATAATAAATAAAATCAGAGTGCATCATCTAGAGATGTTACATTTTCAACTTAAAATACAAACATCCACCTGCGTAAAGTCATTTAATAACATACATAGCATAACTTCGGATGAACCGACAACAATAACCTGCTTTGCATTTTAATTATAAGACAACCTGTTATTCTGCAGCGGAATTTAATAAACTTTCCAACCACTCATAATAAATTGAAAACTAGGCAAGAAAGGTTTTGCATCTAAACTCCATTAAAATTTCAGCAAGTAAAATCTTGCATAAATCCACGAAAACAACTAGTTTCAACCATAAAAATCAGCACTACCGATTCATCGGTTTCGTACGTCCAACGAAAGTTTGGCACTTAACAGAAGCAACCAATTTAATGAAAAGTACTTAATAAAATTGAGCAACAACGGAAAAAACTAAAACAATAACATTAAGCGTTCATTCCCCCAAGAGTGCTACGTATCAGAGCGACCAACGACCTTAAACGAACAACAACATTCTATTCCGAGTTACCTGCAAATTACCACCAACGGAGGTAACATACAACGGAAAGGGGTGAGATATCAACATTAAAACATAAGGCATGATAAAAATCATGTCAGAAATCATATCACAGCATTATAATCTTTGCAATTTATAAACATTATCTACAATAAACTGCAAGCAAATCCATATCTCATATATGCAACGATGATTAAGAAAATCCCACAACAATCATGACTTACAATCAACACAACGATGCGACATCATGCGACTCAACTATACACATGCATGTGGTACCATTTCAGAGTAAAACTCCACAACCAATTCATTCGCCATTAAAGGCTGCCAATACAGGCACGACCAACGCCAATACAGGCACAACCAAATGCCAATACAGGCCAACCAAAATGATATGCCATGAAATTCATCTATTATAGACTACAACACAACCATAACAACCATACAACAAGGCTTTTAGCTTACAACCAAATTGTCCATAACAGAGCATCATAATTTCATACAACTCATGAAATCATCATTTTCCACCTGTTCATATACGAGAACAATAACAACATACTTTCGGCAATTAAGAATTTAGCACATCATCGTAAGAACAACATTACAACTTTTTCTCACTAAATCAATTATAGTTTTCTGAAAAGGTTCGTTAACTATGGGGCAACTAATCTTGCCCCATTAAGGGCAATCATACAACATCGTACAAAACTAACGATATAACACATTCATTCCTACACAGACAAACCTTGTCCCTAACATTTATCGATTAACGGAAACTATATCTATGATTCGATTCCCTACCTGAATTCGATCATACCTACAGTTATAGAATTGAACCCCACCCTTACCTTAGAATTGAGGCCAACTCTATGCTTTCCGGTTCTGGTCCTGTCCTACGGTAACTCTCCTGCAACTATCTTCCAATTTCACCGATGGAAAATTCTTCTGTTATCAACTTCTGTCAACTACGTTACTTTTTCCTTTACCGTTCTCTTTTCTCTCCAAACAACGACAAAAAAAAGGTAAGTGAAATGTGGAATAGCGTTACTACAATTCTCCACATTTCGTAGCCACGTTCCAATTCTGCAAGTCACATCAGCAAAATCCACCTTTCTGCTCTTTTGCTTCTGTTACACACTAACAGTCCAATCTCCCGACTAGCTTCACCCAATACACTCAATACAATTACGACACAATGAGACACGACAAAATATCATAATTAAATTAATCGAAATAAAACAGGCGTTACATCATGAACTCAGGGGAGCAGAATCCAGTTGTTACAAGGGCAGAGTTTTAATTGATGAAGAATCAGTTGGATCAGCTCATGGAAGCCATGACAATTATGACTAGGGGAGAGGCCAATATTCAGAGTACTCCGGTGAACAATGTTGCTCAAGCTTAGCCTGTGCAGATTTCTGTTGGAAATCAAGAGCCTACCATTGTCCGGGATAGAGATTCATCTTCTCTCCATGACTTAGACTATCAGAGCTTCATTTTCTCTGTGCCAGACTCTCAAAGGGTTGTTCCAAAGATTAATGCTAAGAACCCACATAATGTTGAATTTATGAGAAGATGTCATTTGTTAGAGGAAAAGCTTGACGCCTTGATGAGTCAGGATACTCTTAATCTGAATGCTCCAAGCATGTGTTTGGTGCCAGGCCTTGTGATGCCTCCCAAGTTTAAAACACCAAATTTTGAGAAGTACAAAGGGGATAATTGTCCAAAGTAGCATTTGGTAATATTTTGCAGAAGAATGACCCCATATGTCCACAATAACAAGCTTCTGATTCACTGTTTCCAGGACAGTCTGAGTGGAGCATCGTTGAGTTGGTATATGCAGTTGGAGAGTGGTCGCATCCGATCATGGTCATATTTAGCCAATGCCTTTGCGAAGCAGCACAACTACAATCTCGACCTGACTCCCAGTCGCATGCAATTGCAAGAATTATCTCAGGCGGACAACGAATCTTTCAGAGCGTATATGCAGAGATGGAGATAGTTAGATGCTCGTGTTCAACCGCCACTTCTAGACAGAGAATTGGTTGACCTATTCATGGGTACTTTGCAAGGCCATTACTTCGATAAGATGGTTGGTAGTAGGGCTGTAAACTTTTCTGACTTGGTGATAGTGGGCGAACGTATTGAGAGTGGACTCAAGAATGGAAAGATTTGAGACATCTCAGACACCTCAGTTTATGAAAGCGAATTAGTGGTCAGTTCTTACTGGGAGAAAGAAAGTGATGCTATCCCAGAATCTCCGATACCTCAGATTCAGTTTTCAGACGCTTAGAGTGTTCAGAGTCAGCAACCTGTTGGGTATGTATATCAAATATTTGTTCCCCTCTAGAGTCAATAGTCATACCGTCATCAGCCGCGTCAACATGCCCGACAAAGACCAAGGAAGCCAGAGAGGTAGTTTACTTAGTTGCCAATGTCGTACAGTCAGATGTTGCCAGACTTGATTAGAGGTGGATTGGCAGTGCCAAAGAAGATTAATCCAGAGATTCCTCCGTATCCGCCATGTTTTGATGTCAATGCCCGCTGTGAGTACCATGCTGGGGCACATGGGCATTCAACCAAAGACTGTAAGGTGCTTAAAAGCAAGATTCAGACTCTGCTTGACTCCAACATGTTCTTAGTCACGCCTCAGAGTGTCCAGATCAACGATCCTCCTTCATCCAGTCATGTAGGTTCAGAAGAGTATTAGACTGAATTCGACGAGCAATTCTAAAGATGGCTAGTTTAGTAGCAGGTCAAGATGGAAAAGCCCAGTTCCCCGAAGCTGGCGATCTTTTTATCATGTATTTCTTTGCACTTGTAGTTTTCTTTTCTGTTAAAGTGCAAATTTATTTGTAAAACTAGTCTTTTTTAATTGATAATGATAATGAAATGAATATGCGTGTTTTGATTAAATCCATTCATGTTCACTCAATGCTTTTTTATTTGATGTCAAACGCTTGTTGAAAGTGAAATCTGAGGGAGGATGACGAAGTTTAAAGACGAAAACTTCCGATTGTATGCTTTTGAATAAAACCTCTGCTGATGATGTACAGGAATTGCTTCAAATTCCTAAACACCAGAGATATAAGGATGATAATCCCTTGTCAACCCCTTTGAGCCTAGTTGTAGGAGTTTCTTTTTGAAAACGAAAAAACCTCAATCTTAACCTGGGGCAGGGTTGGTGTCATTTAATTCGACCGAACATCCAAATTACAGAAGGAGTGTCCCTGTTCGAGGATCAATCACACCTGTAGAGGTCATACCTAAATAAACCACAGTGGTTATCCATCACCGACTAAAGAGTGAGACAGTCACAATTCTTTCAACAAGTCAGACAAGCCGATGTCACATGATTTGTTCTCGAAAAAAAAAAGAGAAAAGAAAAAAAAGAAGCCCGCTAAGTCGATAACTTGAAAACAAGTGGCTTAGGAAAAATTAGGGCATCCTGCTGAACTTCAAAATCAAAAGATATACTCAGAAGAGCCAGTCCAGGAAAAAATAGGGAAATAACTAAAAATAATGAAGAACAAGTCGTGTGATTCCAGACAACAAAGACGAAAAGCGAGTGACTGTCACTCCAAAAAAACTTGTGGTTTCTTGAACCATCACTCTTGTCATTCAACCTCCAGAGGTAAGCGCTAGTGTCGAATTAGCTGAATATAGGATTGGAGAACATCAAGGAGAATGGGTGGGTTAAAACAAACTTTGAGCCTTATATCCTTTCTTTCAAACCATGAGCCTGACCATGTTACAACCTTCAAAAGTCCTAATTGAAGCGGGTTTGTTTCGAAAGCAAACTTCGGTAAAGATCGCGTCAAAACTGACTCCTAAAAGGATTTTCTTACCCTATGGGTATTTATATTGACATTCTGATATGTGATTCATTCACTATATGTCACAAATTTTTTCCAATGAATAGACTTGGATTTCAAAACTGTCATATGCATTGCATTAATATTATTTTTTGCAAAACGACTTGTTTTACTTGTGAGTAAGCACTTGACATCAAGAAAGTTCCTACAGTGGAAAGTTCAACCGAGATAAGATGCAGAACGCCCGATTACTCCGTTGAGCAGGGGCAAGCCATATCAAATGATCACATAATAGGGGCCAGCCGTTCCAAGGTCAGTTAATCTGGGGCAACCAGGTCGAGATTCGTCAAATCTCTCGAAGGCCATCCGAAGATGCGGTTAATCTGGGGCAATCAGGCCGAGATTCGATAAATCTCTCGAAACCAGTCAGAGACACTTCTCCACAGATCAGCCAATCAGGGGCAAAGTCATTGCAAGGCTGGGGCAGGTCACCCCAAGAGCACAGAGGTTCTCTTTATCAAGAAGGAAATTAATCTGAAGCACCTCAGTTCATATCTAACCATCAGGGTACAGAGATTCAGTTCCCTTTCGAGGAAGATTCATACAGAAATCCCACATGCTGGGGAAAAATTGGAAGCGGAGGAATTGTTCCCCTCCATATTTTCAGAGCTACTCAGAGCTATTCAAGAAGGTTCAGTCAACCTTCGAGTTCAAGACGAATGTCGAGAAATTATGTTAATTATCCCTTGACCTTCAACCTCAAACCTTGTATCCAGACAAGCCATTTTCACAGACCTTGTATGCAGACAAGTCATTCCCTGACCTTGTATCCAAACAAGTCATTCCCTAACCTTGTATCCAAACAAGCCATCATAAACCTTGTATCTAGACAAGACCCTTAAGCTTGGTATCCAGACAAGCCATTCATAGACCTTATATCCAGACAAGCCACCTTCCAACCCTTTATCCAGATAGGACATTTTTCCAACGTCAGTCGTACCTGACCCCTCACAGATAATCCAAAGTCCAATTCCTATTAGCAACCACCAGAAAGTCCAATTCCTATTGGCAACCACCAGAAAGCCCAATCCCTATTGGCGCCTCATTCCAAAAATTCAATTCTCATTGGTAACTAGAAAAATTTCACCTTCACAGAAAGCCAATAGCCGTCAGGTTTCACCTGGTCTTCCCCAGCAAAAGTCCAATCATACTTGGCACATCCGATTATCCCCAGCGGAGTTGGCTTCACATCTTTAGCATTTATTTTGCTGGAGTGGTTCTTTTGCATCCAACTTTCCCCGGCAGCCCGAGTCTGCATCTGCATTTCTATATATAGTTATCATATTTGCATCATCTTTGCATTTCATTCTCAAATGTGTAGCATTTCCATTTCGTATGGAGCATTACGCCATAGAAAAATTCAAACATATGCATGCGAAACATAAGCCAGTTTCTATTAGCCTTCTGTGGAAACCTGAATCAACTCTTCAATCAAGACAGTGACATATCAACAGCCTGGTTCAGTCGGCTCATCTACTTTCTTTTGGGTTTCAGATCACACGTTGGTCGTACTTTGTCTGTCATCCCTCTGATGATGACATCTCCAAGCATATTTTTTGTCCATCAGCCCTCTGATGATGACATCTCCAAGCAAATTTTCTTTATCCGTTAGTCCTCTGATTATGACATCCCCTACAGATTTTCTTTCCGTCAATTCCTATTGAGGATGTTCATTCCCAGCAGGTTTTCTTTCCGTCGATTCCTATTGACAAAGTGATTCTGAAGTTCGCCAAGGTGTTCTTTGGATATGGTGATTTCTTCCTGTCTTCCATTAGACGACGTGATCTTGGATATCAATGTTACTTCCCGTCTACCCTTAGACGATGTCATTTCAGATATTTTTCTTCCCGTCTACCCTTAGACGATGTGACTTCGGATACTTTGCTTCCCGTCTATCCTTAGACGATGCGAGTTTTGGATATGGTTTTCTCTCCGTCTACCCTTAGATGATGCGAGATTTGGATATGTTTTTCTTCCTGTCTACCCTTAGACGATGTGGATTTTCGGATATTTGGATATGGTATTTTCTTCCCGTCTATCCTTAGACGATGTGAGTTTTGGCCATGATGTGTCTTCCCGTCTACCCCTAGTCGATGTGGATTTTGGATATTGTTTTTCTCCGTCTATCCTTAGACGATGCGAGATTTCGGATATGATGTTTCTTCCCGTCTACCCTTAGACGATGTGGATTTTGGATGATGTTCCTTCTCGTCTACCCTTAGACGATGCGAGTTTTGGATAAGATGTTCTCAACTTCGGTTTGATCTAGCCTTCGGGTTCGACGCCTATTTTTATTTAACGGATGCCTGCTTGGATTAGCAGATGTTTTCAACTTCATGTCGAGGCGGCCTTTGGGTTCGATGCCTAACAGATGCCTGACGGCGAGGTCAGATGTTCTTATCGACTAAGTGTCGTTGTCTGTGTGTTAGCAGATGTTTTTTCCAACTATGTGTCGACGCTTCTTAATTGGTGATGAGTTAGCTCATTTTCCTACAACTTTCAGATACATTTCTCAGGTGAGCCTCATTGACAGATTCTGCAGTTTACCATCCTGATCAGACTGCAAATTTCTGGGTTCTTTTGTATTCAATCACCTTCTACCTTGAATGTCTAAAAGCGGTTGCTTTTCATCCCTTCAGGTCCAAGCTGCTTGAATAAGGACAGCTGTTGCACCCTAAAATTTACCCACCAGTTTTCTAGCTTTGGCCGACTTTTGCTTCATATTCCATATGAATATCATTTAGGTCGCATTTTTCCCGTGTTATCAGTCGGATTGAATTTATCAGGATTATAGCCGCTTTGCTCGCGTTTCAGGAGATTCAAATTAATTCAAACGATAAGTTCAGTGTTGAAATCAAGCGAAAAGTCGCTCTCTTCTTGATGATTCAATCCGTGTCGATAATATCGATGCATTTCGGGGCTCGTCCTTTTTTCCCATGGCATTTTGCATTTTATTGTTATTTTTGCTCCATGTTTAACTGTTTAGAATTTATTTTAAATAGGTTTCAATATAGTTTTTAATTGTTTTTAGAGTTTTATTAATTGGATTTTATTTAGTTTTTTAATAGTTTAAATAGCTTTTTGTTAGAAAGTAGAGTTTTTATTAGATAATTGTTTCTATAGTTTTTATTTATTTGAATTTTCTTTAGGTTTATTTTTCTTTTAATTAGAATTTTTATTAGATTAGTTGAGATTTTAATTAAGAGTAGAGGTTAATTATTATTAATATTATTATATTAGGATAGTTGATTATCTAGTTTAGTCTTTTATTAATAGGATTAATTTGATTTAATTAATATTCAACATTCTCATTAGTGGTCCATTTAGTCAACATCAGCATGTTCATTAATCATTTAATCAAGCTTTGCATTAATTAATCAACATCATTAGTCAATTAATTCAGCCTCAAGCAAGCCACGTGTCAGCATTCTATAGTATAAATTACTATTCATTTCCTTCTTCTCCTCAACCCTAGAATTTTGCGCCTCCCTTCCTCATCCACCTTCCAACAACCTTCAACTTCATCATTTCCAGATTAACCTTCCGCCTCCTTCATGAAATCTATCATCTCCTTCACAAATGAAACTCAACCCAGAAATGCAAACCGCAAGTCATTCTCACCAACACAGCAACCCAGTTCACATTCATCATCATCTGAAAAACCAGCAAAAAACGCAGCTACCGCCCTCCTCTTCACCTTTCACCGTCGCCATCTCATCATTTTAGTTGAAAAAACCACCCTCGACCTCCTTCTGCCATTTCTGAAACTCACCACCAAAGCTTCAAACCCAGAAGTTAAAACTCATTTCCAGAAAAACAACCCAAAAATAATCTTCGAACAACCCATTTCTTCACTTTTCAACATGTTCTCCAAAACCTCAAACATCCATTTCCACAAACTCAAATCCCTAACCCATTTTTTCACAACCAACAATCCGTGAAAATATGCTTCAACATAAACCTAGCAAACCCGTTTTGTTCCCCTAGATCTTCAAACTCAAGCTCATGAATCATCATCACCTTCATCGCAAACCTCAACCTTGCTACGACCCAGATTCTATCACGACCCTAACTCATTTCAACTCACCAACCCGCAAACCTCCGCCATACCCATTTCCATCAACATTCCTCAAAACCCATATCCCTCTTCCAGAAAATCTATGAAACACCATTAACAAACTCTCACCCCAAATCAGCCCAGAACTTCATCAACACAAACCAACCTTCGAAACTTTCAGAAACCGTTCAACCTTCCATTAAAACAGAAACAACATGGAGAAGTAGGGTTTGGTTTTGAGAAGAGGTTAAGAAAAATCTGGATAGGGAGATTGAAAGAGGGTTCGAGTTGAAGCCATTTGAGATTGAGAATAAAATGGAACAGAGGAGGCGATGTTCGTAGACGGTCGCGAAAATGTGAGAAGAAGAGAATATTGCGTTGTGTTTGTTTTGGTTTTCAGTTTTGTTTTCAATTTATTTTATTTTTGATATTGGGCCTAAACCCATGTTTCCTACACCGTCCCCCTTTTTCTCTTACCCCCTGTTCTTCTTTAAATTTTTTAGGAAAATTGTGCATAATGTATAATATTTTTAGTTTAGGGTTTTGTAAATATATTTTGGTTAATATGTTTATATTTTTAAAACTATATATATATATATATATATATATATATATATATATATATATATATATATATATATATATATATATATATATATATATATATATATATATATATATATATATATATATATATATATATATATATATATATATATATATATTTCTTTTAGAGTTTATATTATATATTATTCTAAGTTTTTTAATTTCAATTTCTTTTAGAGACTTTATTTTTAGAGTTGAATTTCTTTTCTCTTTCGTTATTGGGCATTTTATCCCATTTTCATCTGTTTTGGTCGATGACGACATTTCTGTAATTCATTACCAGTCAAATTATTGATGAATAATGTTGGATCCGAGACCACTTCTTTCTCTCCTCTTTTCTCTTCGTCTTACGATTTTATTTTGACTTGTCTTGGATCGATGAAGTCTTGTATCCGTAAGAAGAGATCCCACTTCTGTTTTTGGTCCATGCGACACGATTCAATTGGAGAATGATCCTCAATATAATTTCTCTATCTTGTCCATAGCACGGATATCAATACGCGACCTCTTAAAGTTTGACTTTCCTTATAAGTCGAATTACGACGGTTTAGCGTCACATTGGTCCCGATTAGGTTTGAATCATCACCATCAAGGATCAAAGAGGAGAAGCTTGGAAATGAGCATGCACGCAAGATCAAGGGTCAACGAAACCACTCCATTCGGTAACATTGTTTTAATTTCATCTTTTTATACAACCGTTGAGTGATGTGAGTTGTTAGCGTTAGATACGTAGGAAATGATGAGTGGGGGGCCTCCTCTCACATCGTCTAGAGTGTTTAGTGTATGTCCTTTGGGCAATATGTGACGCATTCGTTCCTACGTCTTAGGACTTAGCGTGTGCGTCCCGACCCTTTTTCTCTCGCATCCTTGCGATTGAGATCCCTTTTCTCTCGCCCCCATGTGATCGAGACTCCCTTTCTCTCGCCCCTATGCGATTGAGACTCCTTTTCTCCCGCCCCTGTGCGATCGAGAATCTGTTTCCCGTAGCCAGCTGAACTACAGCTGCTCTGATTTCGCATACCAGATGAGAATATGTAGGCACAAGACGCGATGTCTTGGCGAGCACACTAACAACTAACTTCTATTTTCTCTTGCCCTAGTGCGATCGAGACCTTCCCGCTAACGACTAATCTTCCCCCTTCTCTTGTCCCGGTGCAATTGAGACCAGCCTGTTGTTCTAAACCTTTAGGTTCCCCGTACCTTTTACCCTAAGACATGCTATGTCCGTTCTACCGCAAACAGGTAACGCCTAAGTCTCCAATGGTCAAGCAGCAATACACCTAATTGCTAGAATGCGTGTGTTAGCATCGTCTACCTTTTCTCTCGCTCCCCGTGCGATCGAGAACACCCCGTTTACCTGTAGTTAGCCCGAGCTGCGTTTTCTCTGATTTCTCATATCAGACGAGGATACGTAGGCACGAGCCGTGATGTCTTGGAAAGAAATCCCCCCCTTCCCCCCGTAGTTTCCCGAACTACGTTGACTCTGACTTTCCCAGTGCACGAGGGAATACGTAGGCATATGGTGGCGATGTCCTATCGAGTCAGCTCTTTCTGTTTAGCTTTAGCAGCCGTAGATATTTTGTTTTTTCACCCATAGACTAGACAACAAGTGTGGATCCCATTGAGTACAACGAACGTGAGGGGTGCTCATATCTTCCCCTTGCGTAATCGACTCCCGAACCCGAGATATGGTTGCGATGACCTATTTCCCCCCCCCTTTTTCGTAGGTTTTCTTCGATCTTTTCTTTTCCCTCTCTTTGGGATAAATAACAAACGGTGGCAACTCTTCTGTCCTTGCCGGCCCCTCTCTTTGCAGCGATGCGGCAAGTCTTACTCATGTTAATTCTTCATATTATCACATATTATCACAGTTACCCTCATGGTAATTCATCAGGAAAATTGCAACATCAAAACATCAAGACATCGTTGAACCAGAACATGAATCATTAATAGAACATATACACAATTGACTTCTCAAACATAATTAGATATAAAAATATTGGGAAACCAATTCCCTTATTTATACTATGTTATAGCCCTATTCACTAGCTTTCCAACACTTTGAACGGGGGCCAAAACGGACTTACAGATCAAAAGTGACGTCCAAAACGATTTCGACCGAAAACATGAACAGTCGTGACGGACAGCAAAACTCTGTTACGCTCCAGAACCTAAATCAACCCAAAATTCCACACGATTCACTTCTCCAACACCCCCAAAACATCTCTAAATCATCCCTAAGGTCTTACGGCGATAAAGGCACAAAACCTACGGTTTACTAGGCCAATCCCGTAACATATTCACGCCCTAAATCACAATTTTTCCTTCAATTACACCCTAAGGCATCAGAGTTACTCACTACCAAATATTCCTATCCCTTCAGGGTTAGACATATAACAATTCAAGGTTTTGGCCACAAAGTCCTACCTTTCCCTTTTCCCCAACGGATTCCAAGTTAGACTCATACTAATAGGTTTAGGCCACGAAGGCCAAAGATCACTATTTCTCATATCTATATTCTAACAGTCAGGAATACTTACCACTACACCACAACCATCAGGGTTCTTACTATCAAATTTCCCTACAGGGTTAGAGTCAAATCATAGTTTTTGACCACGAATGCCTAGTGTCGCTATTGCGAAAATCGGCGCCGGCTATGACAGAAGAGTCGCCACCGTGCGTTATTTATCCCAACGGAGGGAAAGGAAACGCTCAGGGTAAACCTAACGCAAAACGGGAAAGGAATGGTCGTCGCAACCAAATTCCTGGATTCGGGAGTCGGTTACGCCAGGGGAAGGTATTAGCACCCTCTACGTCCGTCGTACTCGACGGGATCCACGCTTGTTTTCTAGTACAGATTGTTATTCTATCTACTCTATAGGTCAAGGGTTAAAAAAAAAGAAAATGACTCGGAAAAGTATCGCACTTTATGCCTACGTATTCCCGTCTGGAACGAGAAATCAGAGTCAACGTAGTTCGCCTACCTACGGATGAAGGCGGGGAAGGTTGCTCGCTAGGATACAGCATCCTATGCCTACGTACTTTCATACAGCATGAAAGATCAGAGCAAACGTAGTTCGGGCCACGGAAGACACAGATTTGTCTGACTGTTTTTAGATCCTTCTGAAAAGGTTTTTCTTGATTAGGAGTCCAAGCGGACAAAAATGACACTTTGATGTTTGTTTTGAATCTTTTACGAAAGAAGTGTTTTTTAATGTGTTCGCAATCTCTGACGCACTAGAGACTATGATTTGAGAGTGATTATGTCGTATGTCACCCTAAGGGTAACACACTAAGCAATCAGATTACGGAAGAGTGACCCTCCAGCAACCTTTTCTCAAATGGCTTAAGGCTCGTAGCGTACGACATTGATTAACCTTATTACTGTATATTTTTGAAGTGTTTTGAGATGGAAGAGAAAGAAGCTCTAAAAACCTAGGGTTGAAAGGGGAAGCAAAACTACCCTAAAGTTGTCATGCATGGATAAGAACCTAATGTCTGTCATATTTCCCTCTTACACAGAGAGAAACAGAGATCCTAGGGGATAAACAGAAAAGAAAGCAAGCAAATACAGTAAAATGCATGCAATGCAGCAATACAAGCGAGGCAAGAGAGAAAACAATAGGCAAAGTGAATCAACATTCACCTCAAACCTAGGGGGCAAGCTGTACAAGCCAACAAACAATGCAACAAAAGAAGACAACACCAGCACCGGCTCTGACAGCAACAATCCAGCTCCTACAGTGAGCAGCACAAGCAGCAACAGCTCTGACAGCTACAGTTGATAATCAGCAAATGGGAATGACAACAACAACTTCAAACAGGACCCCATCTTCACTCTTCACTGACCTTCAAGCTTTAGATAAACTCTTATCTTCAGAAAAAATATCCCAGCTTTAGCAAGCATGAACCTCAACCAGTAAGCAGCTTCAACAACAAACAGCAAAACCCTAGCTTCACCAGACAACCAGCTTTGACAGGCACAAGCTTCATCTTCACCAATCTTCAATGAACTTTATCTTCAATAGGTTTCCATCTTCAATGCAATCACTCCAGAAGAGAATCAATTAATAGATGAAGTTGAAATGTTAAGAGGCTTAGTGACAACCCAAGGAAATCACTAAGATCTTAACATGGTGTCGCTATGCGAAAATCGGCGCCGGCTGACAGAAGAGTCGCCACCGTGCGTTATTTATCCCAACGGAGGGAAAGGAAACGCTCGAAGTAAACCTCGCAAAAATGGGGAAAGGTATGGTCATCGCAACCAAAACCTGGGTTCGGGAGTCGGTTACGCAAGGGGAAGGTATTAGCACCCCTCACGTCCGTCGTACTCGACGGGATCCACGCTTGCTTGGGTTGTCTAAAGGATGCATCTATCTACGGCTGCTAAATCTAAACGGAAGGGAATTGACTCGATAGAGTGTCGCACTCTATGCCTACGTATTCTCAAGAGAGAAAGTCAGAGTCAACGTAGTTCGGGACTACAGGGAAATTGGCTCACCAAGACCTCGCGTCTTGTGCCTACGTACTTCCACACTGCATGGAAGATCAGAGCTTTATGTAGTTCAGGCTAACTACGGCTAAACAGGGTATTCTCACACAGCAGTGAGAAAATAAACTGGTTTCAAAGGTACGGGAACCTATGGGCAAAACTATGGTTTGGTCTCAAATGCACTCGGGCAAGAGAGAAAAAAGGGTTACATCAGTCGTCAGCGGGAAAGTCTCGATCGCACAGCAGCGAGAGAACAGAAGGTCAGTTGTTAGTGTACTCGCTAGGATATCGCATCCTATGCCTATATATTCTCGTCTGGTACGAGAAATCAGAGCAGCTGTAGTTCGGCTACTTCGGGACCACAGCTCAAATCTCGTTTTATTAACATTCTGAAAAATGGTTACAATGAGTGAATACTGAAAATAAATCTCCTAGGAAATACTATCCTATCCTATCCTGAAAAATCGAATGGAAAATAGTCCCCTAACAAGTGGACATTCTAAAACTATCTCAAAAAGGTGTAAAAGAATTTCTATGAAAACTGTACTCAAAAAATATTATATCTATACTAATATTTTTTTTATTCTTTTCCAACTATTTTTCTCTCTTCTTTTCTTTTTTCAAAAATGTTTCTTCATATATTTTCCCCCACTATTTTCTATATATTTTTTCACAATATTTTTCTATATTTTCATATATTTTTCTCCATATTTTTCACATTCTTTTTCTTTTTCTTCTTTCTTATTTTTTCAATATATTTTCTCCCTTTCTTTTTTTTCAATATATTTTCCTTTTCTCAAAATATTTCTTTTTTCTTCATTGTATTTTTCTCAATCTTTTTTCTCTAATATTTTTTTCCTTTTCTTAAAATCTTTAAACAAAAGAAAAATAAAAATACAAAAAAAAGGGGGAGGGGGTACACAGTTTACAAGAGGTGTTAGTAAGCAGAAAAAATAAATGAACTGGGCCCATCCCATTAACTGGCCTCAGCCAGAAAAACGTGGGAGGGGGGTGTGGAGTTGAAACGAGGGTGTATGGTCCAGCAATTGTTACGTGGGCTCAGGCCCAGCCAACCACCAAGCAGAGGGGGGTGAAGACGAAAAAACATGGGTGTACCCAGAAACTCGTTGGACCTCGTGGCCCATTACCCATGATCCATTGCCCAAAACCCTAAACTCATTTCCATCTTCCCCTTGCACTGTTCATCTTCCGCCACTCCACCTCCTCTCTTTCCTTTCTCTTTCTGAAACCCTAATACCTTCTTCTCCGCCGCCGTTCTCCTCCTTTCCCCATCTCCGTTCAAAATCTCTTCTCTCCGATTCAACCTCCATCGCGTTTCTGCTCCTCTCAGCCTCAAACTCTTCTTTCTCTAACTTCATACCTTTCTATTAACAAAACAACAAAACAAAGCAACAGACGAGCAAAAACAAACTGCATCTGACAGATGATTGGAGGAGATCTCATGGAGAAACGCGAAGGAGATTGAACACGATAGGAGTTTCCGATCTGTGGTGTGCTTGGCGTTTAGATCTGGAGATGTGATGATAGTGGAGGATCTTTGACCACGATGAAGCTTAGAATCTGGAATGTTCTTCAAGGTGTTCTTGATACACGATGAAGCTTAGAATCTGGAATGTTCTTGAAGTTGATTTGTTCGTTGAAGATTCATCGAAGTTCTTGACCGTTGAATGACCTCTATGAAGATCACGACGAACGCATCTGAATCCTGATGATTGTTGAATGGAGTTCTGGCAAACGAAGATTGAAAATCTGGAAGATCTACTGATGAAGTTCTGGAGATTGCATGTTCTTGTTGTTGACGAATTTCTGAGACGTTCTGGAGATGAGTATGAAGGTCGTGGATGAACTGGATGATGATGAAGTTGGTAGTTTCTGGGATTTGGTTCTTGGTGAGGTGATGAAGATCCATCGTATTTCTGGAAATTTGTTGAAAGGAAATTTGGAGGAGATGAAGATCGGAGCAAGATGAAGGAAGGAGGTGAGAGATGGAGATTGATCGGATTCTGGAGATTTGGTGTTCTCCGGCGATGTGTGCGGTGGCCGCCGGCCATGCATGCCGGCCGGTGAGAAGGACGGTGAGAGGAGACGCGTGGCACCGAAAGTGGGAAGGAGTGGTGCATGCTGGCCACGTGTGTGTGCGTGGCAGAGAGAGAGGTGCTGTGTGTGTGAGGTGGCGTGTGGGTAGTGAAAAACGTGGGGTCCTCCCTCTTCAACACGTGGCGCTGATGAAGACTTTATAGGCTGAGATGTTTCTGGAATATTCTGGATTTCGCTGGAAACTTGGACAGAAAAACTGGGCTCTGCATGAATGGGCTTTACCTGATATGGGCCCACGAAATGACACTAAAGCTCCAAAAACTGCAATGAAACGGATGAAAAAAAACAAAAAGGGGATTAAAACTGTTAATTAATCTATCCTAATTAAATCAAACTCCAATTAACCTCTAAACACAATTAACACTCTAAACTATTAATATCCAATCTAATTAAATCTATATAAAAGAAAAAACTATATCTATTAATCATTAATTGACATCTAATATTCTAAAAAACCTAATTAATTCTATAATATCTATTAAAGAAAAATCTATCCATTTATTAAAAATGAAAAATCTATATTCTATATTAAGAGAAAAGAAATCTATTCTATATTATTTCTTTAAAAGAAGATCTATGATTAATAAAAGAAAAACAAAACTATATTCTTCTATTAAAATGATTAAAAAACTATTAACACTATTTAAAAACTATTAATATTCTAAAAATATTCTATATTATCCTAAAAAATCTATTAAATCCTAAAATGATTAAAAATCTATTTAAAAAGAATTAAAACTATTAAAAATATTAAAAAACCTATTAATATTCTAAAAATGATTTAAGAGCTAAAAAAAATCTAAAAAGCTAATAAATTCTAGAAAAAATTCACAATAATTCCCGAAGGGACAACAATAGCACCGAACGACAAATAACACTGCGAGAGTGCCACAAAATAGCCGGTAAAAATAAACGGGCACCGAAATATCCCAAAAATACGATTCTACCTATCTGAACTGATTAAAAGCACCTGAGACGCGAGACGAGAGCTGTGATCCCGATAAAATCAAAACAAATGAGAAATGCACTGTATGCGATATGCAGATGCGAATGCGGTTATGCGTCGAAACATCGAGCCAGATACGAGACCCGGTTGGTCAAATTTTGGGGTGCAACAGCTGCCCCTATTCAAGCGGCTTGGACCTGAATGGGTGAAGAGCGCTCAGCCTTCAGACATTCAAAGGTAGATGACGGTTGAATACAAATGGAACCCTGAAATTTGCCAACCGCGGGAATATACTGCAAAACTGCTTGAGGAATAGCCTCCAATGAACTGAAGTTTGGTTGTCACGGCAACAACTGGTCAATTTTCTGATAAATTTTCTTCTCCTTTTCAACACCTGTGTGACGCCACAAGTATTGATTCTTCGGAATAATGCTTCAGAAAAGCAAACACCTTCCCATCTATTATGGGATCTCTTCTGTCGACTCATGGTTCACGGCAAACCTGAGGAAACTATCCTGGGGAATTCTGAATTGAACTGCCTGGCACCTATTCTGTCAACAGGCCGCAGCTTCAGAAACTTGATATATGTCAATCTTCGTTGTTGTTTTTTTCCGATGCTGACGTAACAACCAAATGAAGAAATCACTCGCTGGGGAAGACGAGAAGCTTAACCACACAACTCTGCAGGTGAACAACTTCGAAAGCCAGTAGGTAACCAACCTGGTCCATGTTTCGACATGCGTATGTATGATAATGATGCGATGTCCTATATGACATGTAAATGCTATGCGTTCTGTTTGAAAATGCGAGGCCCAGACGGCATGGATATACTATATGCTTGTATGAATGCTATGACTATATATGCAAATGCAAATGCAAGCTCGAGCTTCTAGAGAACACCAGGTCTGAAAACCACTTGGCAAAATAAATGCCGAAGGTAGACATCAACTCTACTCGGGATGAACCGAAGTCACATAATCATCTCAGCAAAATAAATGCTGGAAAAGGGAAACCAAATCCGCTGGGGATAACTGTCCTGCTGGAGAAATGAAAAGGCAACCCCTGCTTGGCGACTTCACTGGGGAACAAAACAACTCTGCTTGAGGATGCTCTCTTCGAACCATTGGCAACTGATTGAGCTCTGCGGGGATTGACCCAAACTGGGGCTGATTGCGCGCAGCACACTGCTGGAAATGCCCCTACTATCAAGGATATCAATCTTAATCTGCTGAGGATACTCCTGATCCCACCCTGATACGGGGTAAAATACAATCTCGACTCTTCCGGGGATAATAAGCAACTTTCATCTGCTGAAGCGTAACAATTCTGATTTAACAACATCCATAATGAATTCAAACATTACTCGGAGCCCCGGTATCCGTTGAGCTTCGTATCGGGGAACATGACAACCTGCGAGTCATCGGGAACTACTGTGTCAGATACCTTTAGGTTTTTTTGTTTTTCTGTTTTAGGATCAACATGAACTATGTACACAGTGGAAGATATGGAAAATACTAGACGACAACTAGCATTCAAAGGTAGACTACCAGACGAGAACTGATAGGAAAATAGGTTATCGGACAAGAATTGATTTGGTTTGGACATCAGACGGGGCTGATTGGATAACAGACTGAAGCATAGACAACCAGGCGAGAATTGGCTGAAAGTTGACGTATACCAGACGAGAACTGGTATAACACATAGGTCAAAACACACGATGATTAGACGAGAACTGATTACGCGACGACATGTACCAGACGAGAACTGATACAACACTTGAAGAAACGGTGACCAGACGAGAATTGGTTACAATAAACTACACCAGACGGGAACTGATGCTTACAATAAACTACACCAGAAGGGAACTGATGCTTACGGAAGGGTGGGCCAGACGAGAATTGGTTACCGGTTTGCCAGGCGAGAACTGGACTTTGGAAATGACTGGTTACTGACACGCAACAGGTTTAGACTGTAGGATAATGATCCAACGACAGCAAGGCCTTTTATTTGAAAGGTTCAGGTTTTTGATAAGGGTAATGACATGATTCCCCGATACTCAACTCCGGCTGGGGATAAACAAACTAGCTTGAACAACTTGCCCCAGTACACTCAGCTGGGGATACAAGACTGGCTTGAACAACTTGCCCCAGTACAATTCAACTTGCCCCAATCTGACTCTTGGGAGTACTTGCTCTGAACAGCTTGCTACAAGACGACCTCGAGATTACTTGCCCCGGTATCTGTACGACAACAGAATTCAATCTCCATTAACACTTATCAATCCAGTTGATTTCAACACATCTCTGCAGTGACTTGCCCCTGAATGAGCGTTCTAGCGACTTAACCCGATCTAATTATCCACCTGAAGTATCTGCTTTCAAATCTCAACACTCTGTATAACTGCCCCTGATTGGTTCTCGAGAAGACTCTCTTCTGATCAATTGCTTCTCAAACAAACTTCCTCTGATCAACTGAAGCTTCGGGACTTGTCCTCAGACTGACCGATTCCGAACTCACTGGACGTCAATGCCCCTGATTCATAGGTCTTCACAGCATGCACCATTCTGGTTCAGACTGCTGAATTACTCAATACGGTTTGACTATCCCTGCTGGAATTTCTTTCATGCCAACTACTAACCTGCAATTAACATTGTCTATTCACGAATGGTAATCTTAATGCAGTGTTCATGCAGATTTTTGAAAAAATTTTGAGTTGTCACTCATTTACATGCTATGATTGTGAGTGACGAGTGAACCAAAGTTCAAACGTAGTGCATACGTGGTCAGTGAAAAATACAACAAGGATGTGACTAGCAAGTCCAGAAGGAGTCAGGTTACTCAACCTTATCGTAATGCGCTTCAGAATAACCCTACCTCAATTAGGTATTTTAAGGGCTGTATCGTGGTCGGGTTCACGGTTCGTGAAACAAAGGATATTTGGCTCAAATTTTGATTTGTACCCACCCCTTCTACGTGATGATCTCCGATTCTAAGGTTCAGTTAACCTGGCACAAGCGCTCTCCTCTTCGAGAAGTATTCTGAATGGTAAGAACCACTACTAAGGAATCCACAAGGCTTTTCCGGAGTGATAGTTACTCCTTCTTCGCTTTCGGTGTCTGTGTACACGACTTTGTGACTTGCTGGGGAAAAATTTCTTTTCTCCCTTCTTTTTCATTCTTTTGATTCCCTAACTTTTGCCTGGACTGACTCCTTTTGAGTTCTTCTCGATTTTTTCTTTTGAAGTCCAGCGGGATGCCCTGATTTTTGCCTAAGTATTAGTTTTCCAGCTTTTTCTTTCTTTTTACTTAGCGAGCTTTCTTATTTCTTTCTTTTGGAACAAAGTCGTGTGACACTGGTTGTCTTGATTGCTCCGAAAGGATTGTAACTGTCTCACTCCTGATGGGTGAGGTTTGACCTCTTGAAAGGTATAAACTGATTGGTCCTTGAAAGACAACACTCCTCTGCAAGATTTGAATGCTCGGTCAAGCTAACTGACAACTACCCTGCCCCGTGTTAAGATGTGAGGGTTTAAAAAGTCCGAAAAAACTTCTACTTCCTGGCTCGAAGTGGTTAACAAGGGACTAACTCCTTATATCTCCAGTGTTTGGGGAATTTGAAACAACGCCTTGTACGTCATCGGTACGGTCTTATCTGCAAGCATACGATCACCGGTTATGAGTTTAATTTCGTCATCCTCCAATCTTTGCTAGTCACAGTGATAAAGCGGAGTGAAATAAATGCAAGTGTCAGTGCAATGCAGTAAATGAGCGACAGCGACATGATTAATTCAGAAAAATGCATAGTCACTTTATTATCACCATTCGAAACATACAATGTTTAAAAGCAAGTAGTAACTAACAAAAAAGAAACTACAAATGCAAATGATATAAAAGTCTGAGGACTGCCAATGCTGAGGTGCCCGCCTGTCTGAATCACTGGCTTTTGCTGGGGAATACTTTCCGAGTCTACGAGCTTAGACAGCTGAGCGGTTGGGATGAACAAACAGAAATCCTTCTTGAAAGGAAATGCGATCTTGATCAATCAACTGCTGTACTTTCGCCTGAAACGCTTTACAATCTTGGGTTGAATGCCCCGGCGATCCACCATGATAACCACACTGAACGTGGGGACTGTACCCAGGAGGGTAAGGTTCTGGAACTGGCTTAAGAGCTTTCGGCTCCACCAAAGACTTTTGGATCAAAGACGGTAGCAGCTGGCTATACGGCATAAGCACTGGGTGAAAAGGAGCTTTCCTTCGTTCCAAGTTGTTGCGAGGTCTGTTCTGATTCTGACGCTGATTCTGATAACCTCGGCCACGAGTTCGCTGCTTTTCAATGGAAGCGACATAATATTCCTGATAGGGTGCCCCAGGCACGGCTGTCCGTTCAGTATAACAAGCCACGGGAGGTACTGATCTCTGATAAGATGAAGAACCGACAAAATTCACTGATTCGCTTCGAGGATATTCAACCTTTGGCATGACTGCATTAATCACAACTTCTTCTTCACTCTGATAGTCACAAGGATATTCAGTTTCACTAGCTTGATCATTTGAAGTAATCTGAATTTTCCCGATCCTTATGGCATACTCAAGGCGTTCTCCTAATGCTACCACGTCAGAGAAACTTAATGGAAGTCCGAGCAATCTTTCGAAGTACGGATCTTGTAGGGAATCTACAAACATGCTAGTCAACTCTTGGTCCAACATCGGTGGATGCACTCTAGCAGCAAACTCTCTCCATCTCTGAGCATACTTCCTGATAGGTTCATTATTCTCTTGAGACAGTTCTTGCAACTGCATGCGATAGGGAGCTACGTCTAGGTTATAATCGTACTGCTTCAGAAAAGCTCTGGCTAAATCCATCCATGATTGAATCTGATTTCTCTCTAACTGCATATACCACCTCAAAGATGCCCCAGTCAGACTATCTTGAAAGCAATGAATCATCAATTTGTCATCTCGCGCAAACGCAATCATTCTTCGACAGAACATCATCAAATGTAGCTTCGGACAGCTATCTCCCGTGTACTTCTCGAATTTCGGCATTTTGAACTTATAAGGCAACACCAGGTCAGGAACTAAACACATGCCTACAGCATCCAGGTTAACAGCATCTTTGACTTTCAAAGCTTTCATTTGCTCTTCCAACGCTCGGAGTCTTCTATCCTTTTCAAGAGCTCTTGAATCTACCGTCCCGGCCATTGGAATATCTCTTCGGTAATTCATCACAGGGAAAATAATGCCTTGATTGTTAACAGGAGGAGGACGCTCATTTTCGGGCAACAAACTGCTCATGTCGATCTCGGTTCTCAACAGAAGGCTGTACAACTTGGTCTGCAGCAACGTTGTTCACTTGCGGGAAGTCTTCCATAGAATCATACAGAGGGTTGGACGCCATAGTGAACCCCGTCAAGGTATTAGGAGACTGAAAATTGCCTTCAGACATAGCTACCAGTAGTCTTCAGCAGACTTCAATGCTTGATTCTGCTCAAATCTACTCAACCCCTAGGTCGGTCTTCTAACAGTCAACAGCTGCTCAATCCAAACTTCGGGTAATCACCTTCAGGAAACAAAGGCTGGATCAGAACTCTGGCTAACTGGAGGATGATATGCAATATGATGCAACACTGATATGCACATGATATGCAAGATGCAGCAAACAACGGGATCACAGCCCCCACATAATCTGAATACTGCTGCGCTGATGACGGAGTACGGTTGCTCTGAAGAGAAGACCAAAGTAATGGGTAGGTTGGAAGTCAAGTTTTCTGCAAAAAAACCCTTCCCCTCACAGGTATGGACCTATATCTGACAAGGTACGACATCCTATGCGGTCGTCAGCGTCACAGACTTTCAGAAATGACGATACGATTCCCAGAAGGAGTGGCATTATCAAGTCCTGAAGAGGCCTCACTTAGCTAACTTCCAAATGATCGGTTCCCAGAGTCGATAATCCAACTAACCAGCAACCCGAGCCACCCAAAGGGTGGGACAAGAGGCCAACCAGAAGAACCTCGTCTGAGTGTAGATTTCGCGGGACACTAGTACAAGCAAAGCCGGTACGCGCCCACTAATCGCTACTCTAAGTCTAAGGTGCACTCAAGCCCAGGTCCGGCTTATCACTCAATCATAGAACACCCGTAACACCCCAACTGCAACATATAATATCAGTAAATAAGCCCCAATAGACAAGCAAACAAGCGCTAGGATCGACTCTTTCTTAGGGGACGTTGGATCCCACATGCATAAGAACTATCGTAGTCCTTAGCAGCCAGGGGACGTTGGGTCCCCAGCAGAGTCGCCAGCTGTCGCTACTGCGAAAATCGGCGCCGGCTGACAGAAGAGTCGCCACCGTGCGTTATTTATCCCAACGGAGGGAAAGGAAACGCTCGAAGTAAACCTCGCAAAAACGGGGAAAGGTATGGTCATCGCAACCAAAACCTGGGTTCGGGAGTCGGTTACGCAAGGGGAAGGTATTAGCACCCCTCACGTCCGTCGTACTCGACGGGATCCACGCTTGCTTGGGTTGTCTAAAGGATGCATCTATCTACGGCTGCTAAATCTAAACGGAAGGGAATTGACTCGATAGAGCGTCGCACTCTATGCCTACGTATTCTCAAGAGAGAAAGTCAGAGTCAACGTAGTTCGGGACTACAGGGAAATTGGCTCGCCAAGACCTCGCGTCTTGTGCCTACGTACTTCCACACTGCATGGAAGATCAGAGCTTTACGTAGTTCAGGCTAACTACGGCTAAACAGGTTATTCTCACACAGCAGTGAGAAAATAAACTGGTTTCAAAGGTACGGGAACCTATGGGCAAAACTATGGTTTGGTCTCAAATGCACTCGGGCAAGAGAGAAAAAAGGGTTACATCAGTCGTCAGCGGGAAAGTCTCGATCGCACAGCAGCGAGAGAACAGAAGGTCAGTTGTTAGTGTGCTCGCTAGGATATCGCATCCTATGCCTACATATTCTCGTCTGGTACGAGAAATCAGAGCAGCTGTAGTTCGGCTACTTCGGGACCACAGCTCAAATCTCGTTTTATTAACATTCTGAAAAATGGTTACAATGAGTGAATACTGAAAATAAATCTCCTAGGAAATACTATCCTATCCTATCCTGAAAAATCGAATGGAAAATAGTCCCATAACAAGTGGACATTCTAAAACTATCTCAAAAAGGTGTAAAAGAATTTCTATGAAAACTGTACTAAAAAAATATTATATCTATACTAATATTTTTTTTATTCTTTTCCAACTATTTTTCTCTCTTCTTTTCTTTTTTCAAAAATGTTTCTTCATATATTTTTCCCCACTATTTTCTATATATTTTTTCACAATATTTTTCTATATTTTCATATATTTTTCTCCATATTTTTCACATTCTTTTTCTTTTTCTTCTTTCTTATTTTTTCAATATATTTTCTCCCTTTCTTTTTTTTCAATATATTTTCCTTTTCTCAAAATATTTCTTTTTTCTTCATTGTATTTTTCTCAATCTTTTTTCTCTAATATTTTTTTCCTTTTCTTAAAATCTTTAAACAAAAGAAAAATAAAAATACAAAAAAAGGGGGAGGGGGTACACAGTTTACAAGAGGTGTTAGTAAGCAGAAAAAATAAATGAACTGGGCCCAGCCCATTAACTGGCCTCAGCCAGAAAAACGTGGGAGGGGGGTGTAGAGTTGAAACGAGGGTGTATGGTCCAGCAATTGTTACGTGGGCTCAGGCCCAGCCAGCCACCAAATAGAGGGGGGTGAAGACGAAAAAACATGGGTGTACCCAGAAACTCGTTGGACCTCGTGGCCCATTACCCATGATCCATTGCCCAAAACCCTAAACTCATTTCCATCTTCCCCTTGCACTGTTCATCTTCCGCCACTCCACCTCCTCTCTTTCCTTTCTCTTTCTGAAACCCTAATACCTTCTTCTCCGTCGTCGTTCTCCTCCTTTCCCCATCTCCGTTCAAAATCTCTTCTCTCCGATTCAACCTCCATCGCGTTTCTGCTCCTCTCAGCCTCAAACTCTTCTTTCTCTAACTTCATACCTTTCTATTAACAAAACAACAAAACAAAGCAACAGACGAGCAAAAACAAACTGCATCTGACAGATGATTGGAGGAGATCTCATGGAGAAACGCGAAGGAGATTGAACACGATAGGAGTTTCCGATCTGTGGTGTGCTTGGCGTTTAGATCTGGAGATGTGATGATAGTGGAGGATCTTTGACCACGATGAAGCTTAGAATCTGGAATGTTCTTCAAGGTGTTCTTGATACACGATGAAGCTTAGAATCTGGAATGTTCTTGAAGTTGATTTGTTCGTTGAAGATTCATCGAAGTTCTTGACCGTTGAATGACCTCTATGAAGATCACGACGAACGCATCTGAATCCTGATGATTGTTGAATGGAGTTCTGGCAAACGACGATTGAAAATCTGGAAGATCTACTGATGAAGTTCTGGAGATTGCATGTTCTTGTTGTTGACGAATTTCTGAGACGTTCTGGAGATGAGTATGAAGGTCGTGGATGAACTGGATGATGATGAAGTTGGTAGTTTCTGGGATTTGGTTCTTGGTGAGGTGATGAAGATCCATCGTATTTCTGGAAATTTGTTGAAAGGAAATTTGGAGGAGATGAAGATCGGAGCAAGATGAAGGAAGGAGGTGAGAGATGGAGATTGATCGGATTCTGGAGATTTGGTGTTCTCCGGCGATGTGTGCAGTGGCCGCCGGCCATGCATGCCGGCCGGTGAGAAGGACGGTGAGAGGAGACGCGTGGCACCGAAAGTGGGAAGGAGTGGTGCATGCTGGCCACGTGTGTGTGCGTGGCAGAGAGAGAGGTGCTGTGTGTGTGAGGTGGCGTGTGGGTAGTGAAAAACGTGGGGTTCTCCCTCTTCAACACGTGGCGCTGATGAAGACTTTATAGGCTGAGATGTTTCTGGAATATTCTGGATTTCGCTGGAAACTTGGACAGAAAAACTGGGCTCTGCATGAATGGGCTTTACCTGATATGGGCCCACGAAATGACACTAAAGCTCCAAAATCTGCAATGAAACGGATGAAAAAAAACAAAAAGGGGATTAAAACTATTAATTAATCTATCCTAATTAAATCAAACTCCAATTAACCTCTAAACACAATTAACACTCTAAACTATTAATATCCAATCTAATTAAATCTATATAAAAGAAAAACTATATCTATTAATCATTAATTGACATCTAATATTCTAAAAAACCTAATTAATTCTATAATATCTATTAAAGAAAAATCTATCCATTTATTAAAAATGAAAAATCTATATTCTATATTAAGAGAAAAGAAATCTATTCTATATTATTTCTTTAAAAGAAGATCTATGATTAATAAAAGAAAAACAAAACTATATTCTTCTATTAAAATGATTAAAAAACTATTAACACTATTTAAAAACTATTAATATTCTAAAAATATTCTATATTATCCTAAAAAATCTATTAAATCCTAAAATGATTAAAAATCTATTTAAAAAGAATTAAAACTATTAAAAATATTAAAAAACCTATTAATATTCTAAAAATGATTTAAGAGCTAAAAAAAATCTAAAAAGCTAATAAATTCTAGAAAAAATTCACAATAATTCCCGAAGGGACAACAATAGCCCCGAACGACAAATAACACTGCGAGAGCGCCACAAAATAGCCGGTAAAAATAAACGGGCACCGAAATATCCCAAAAATACGATTCTACCTATCTGAACTGATTAAAAGCACCTGAGACGCGAGACGAGAGTTGTGATCCCGATAAAATCAAAACAAATGAGAAATGCACTGTATGCGATATGCAGATGCGAATGCGGTTATGCGTCGAAACATCGAGCCAGATACGAGACCCGGTTGGTCAAATTTTGGGGTGCAACACATGGCAAATGAAAGGTACCCTCAAGGTTCTACCCAACCAAAGCATGCTCTACATCCCTCCTAAGGAGAGATGGAACTTCTTTGAGGGACCATGTGTCATGGGATGGAATAAAGGCACAAGAAGCTCTCCATGTTTGAAAGAAGAAACAAGACTACTCTAATGCTCTTCCTATGTATCCTAATCCCTAAGCCTCTGGCAAGCACTCCAACAAAATGAGAAATCTTCAACTCCAAGCTTCTTCAAGCCATCCAAAGCAACTTCTTTTGATCTTCAAGTCATCCAAGCAAAGCCCAAGCCACAAGCACTCCAACATAGCCCCACACAAGTATAACCAAACCAAATATTCAATGGAGAAACCCACAATCACCACACAAGTTGCAAAAATAAAATAAAATGCTAAAACTCATCAGAAAATCCTGGGTAAATTTCTAAGGGAACCTAACCCTATACCTAATACCCCATAGGAACCCCAAACCCTAGATCAATCACTTAATCCTCAAACTATGCACTAGACTACAACTACTTGCCTTGAAACCCTAATTCTAACACCCCTCCTATTCACCTCTCAAACTAACCTAAATTTTATTCACAAAAATGTGATAAAATTTCTAAGGGTACATGCTTACCTAATCTAATTATACCAACAAGAATCAACTCAAAATTACTCACCAATTGGTCACAATAAAATCCACAAAATCATGTGGCAAATGTACAAAATTAAAGAAAATAATAAAATGGAGAAAATCAAATTAAATTGAAAAATGGATGAAAATAAGATTTATTAATTTCATAAAATCACAAATAAATCCAATATCATGGAGGTATTTTTAAAATATTTTTTTGATCAATATTGGATTTATTATGAATTTTAGAAATCAAATGGATTAAAAATAAAAGAAAATCAAATAAAAGACATTAAAATGCTGAATTAAATGGGATCCATTGGATCAATTGACTGGGAAGCGCATCTGAGGCTTCAAAACGTGTCCACGCGTGCATCCCAGTCACACGCTGACTGGGATTAGTGAAACGGTGCGTATTGAACTAATGGAGGCAATCTCAGTTTGAATTTTGGCCGCACGATCAGCATAACAAGTCTCCTCTTCAAGATGATCCAACGATGAAGACTTCATCTTCTCCAAACGAGCTCAGGTGAAGGTCAAGTCTCAGACGGTGGTCCGGTGGTCCAACCACCATCTTCTCCGGCGAAACAAACCCTAAACCTCACCAATCAAGTCAAATAAAAGCCCTAATCCACTCTAAATTTCACCCTGAACTCAAATCCACCATCCAAAATCATTGACTCACCCTCAAAAACCAAACACGATCAAAGTTGCAGAGAAATCACCAAGTCTCGATGGTCACCATTCTTAAAATTAAAGGTACTAACATGAACTACATGTTACACTGATCCATTATCAACATCCAAACACCATTAACCCTCCAAGAATCACGAGAACCAAGCTCTAACAGAAATTGCCACGCCTAAGGTTTTGTCTCTAATCATCAAATTTCTTTACCAGAAACGACCTAGCCATGGTCTACATTGCATCTAACCATTTAAAACCTAACAATTCTATCTATATCAAGCTACACGATGAATTTTACTAACCTGCAAAATTTGAGTGAACAGAACCAGAAAACCTTCAAATCACCCTTCAATCTTCTCCAGACACGATTAATGAAGTGTTGTGGAGCTTCTGTATGCACTGAATTGTCTTGAATCCTTCCCAATCACCAAACACGATTTTTGATGCAGATGAAGAAATTTCAATGGCTCCTTCTTGTTTCTGGCTCAATCCTTCTCAAAAAATCATCTGAATCCAATGCAATGCTTATATAGAATGCGTTGGAAACCTCTAGAACTTTCTGGAGCTAACAGAATGAGATTTTCAATTTCTCATTCTCCTCAAATTTCTCATATGTGCAGTCAATGAATTGCTCTGCCAGAGCTCTTGATTTTGCTTGAAATTCTCATCTCCTGATATTTAGAATTGAATGGCTATGATATCTCCCTTGTTTTGGATCCCATGGCCATGTATTGGTGTGTTACTTCATTCTTAAGCAACAAAAGGAAAGTGCTTGAAAATGGCCTCATTTGCAAAATGTACCATTCCCATCATTCTCAAAATACATTTTCTAATCAAAATGGTATATCACATGGACTTGTTTTGACCTATAACTCAAAAATCACAATTTCCCTCTTTGATTTATTTGAAAAATCTCCCTTTTTAAGCCATTTTTGGTAACTTTGTGATACAAGCCCATTCAAATCCTCATGACTTCTTACTTGGCCTAAAAACATCATTTTAAACACATTTCATGTTGGTCACTTTTTCATTTGAGGAGTGGAAGATAGAGATTTTGACCTATGTTGAAAAATGACCTATAATCATCAATACCCAAAATACCCCTGGATTGCCAAGATCATAACTTGAGTTCTACAAATCTTCTTGAGGACTTATAGTACTCAAATTAAAGGTAAGATCAAGCCCTACAATTCTTATGTTGGCCAATAATCCATGTGAAAAATCCTTGATGGGAAAAAGTTGCTTAGAAGTCAAGTGACTTTCACAGATAAATTTCAGTGTCCTCTAGTGACCTATAACTTGCAAGAACCATAACTTGAGTTCTACAAATCTTCTTGAAGACTTATAGTACTCAAATTAAAGCTATTGAGAAGCTATACATGTTTCATGTTGGCCAAGAATCCATTTGAAACTTGTATTTTGACTTATGTGGCTTGGAAGTCTAGTGCTATACAGGGGATTTTACCCTAGGAACCCTGTCTCAAACACCTCCAACCACTCTTGATTCTCTTGAACTTGATCTTGACTCATCCATACACATGCTTAAACATCTCAACCCATGACTTCCATGACCTAGAGCTAGGTCTTGATGCTCTTTCTTTACTCTCCTTGACCTAGGGTTACCAAGATGAAACCCTACTTGTACACACCTCAACTATGGTTCTTGAACTTGATACCATGACTTGTCTAAGCTTCAATAGGGCTCTCTAGGCCTCCCATGGGATCCATACACACCTAAAATTCATAATTCCATGTTGATGATCTTCAATACACCTCAAGTTATGAGAGAAATCCACTTGTTGACACTCAAATATCCTCAAAACTTCAACCCATTCCTTGATGACTTGGATGTTCTTCAGCTTGAATAAGGCCCCTAGATGTGCTTCTTTAGATGAGGATGGCACTTGATTCCCTGTTAGATGACTTGATATGTTATGATATGCAAATGATTGGACCATGTACATGATGTAACTATGCAAAAATTTGATTTCAACGTCCACCGCCTGTGTAACGCTACAGGATTTGAACTCCCTCTTGTCAAAACAACCCCGCCATTTGTCTATGTTAGGGCTCCGTATTCTGTCATCACGGAGAAAACACATTAGCGACCATGCTGGGGATCATCTTCATCAACCCGAAAAAGATTCTATCATCGCGGGGATAGAACTTTGTCCACGTTAGGACTCTACATTCCGCCAACACAGAAAAATCCCGACGACTTCGCTGGGGAAACATTCCTGTCTAATCACAGGAGACTCTGCTTATCTCTGCATTAGCTAACTTTGTTGGGCCCACCCCAAAAACGACTTGGAGGGGGACTCTACTGGGGCCAGTAATATTGCGTCAACACGAGGAAATCACGGCGACTTCGCTGAGGAAAATACTTCTGTCAAACATCGGAACACCACTCACATACTCTGTCGATCACGGGAGAATCATCTATCTGGATACCGGAAAGTTCATCCGTCTGCTTCATACGGGAAAACACATCTGCCTGGTTCTTACAGGAAGATTCATCCGCCTGGTTCATACGGGAAAACACATCTACCTGATTCTTACAGGAAAATCCATCTGCCTGCTTCATACGGGAACACACATCTGCCTGGTTCTTACAGGAAAGTCCATCCGCCTGCTTCATATGGGAAAACACATCTGCCTGATTCTTACAGGAAAATCCATCCGCCTGCTTCATACGGGAACACACATCTTCCTGGTTCTTATAGGAAAGTCCATCCGCCTGCTTCATACGGGAAAACACATCTGCCTGGTTCTTACAGGAAAATCCATCTGCCTGCTTCATACGGGAACACACATCTGTCTGGTTCTTACAGGAAAGTCCATCCGCCTGCTTCATACGGGAAGACACATCTACCTGGTTCTTACAGGAAAGTCCATCTGCCTGCTTCATATGGGAAAACACATCTGTCTGGTTCTTACAGGAAAATCCATCCGCCTGCTTCATACGGGAACACACATCTGCCTGGTTCTTACAGGAGAATCCATCTGCCTGCTTCATACGGGAACACACATCTGCCTGGTTCTTACAGGAAAGTCCATCCGCCTGCTTCATACGGTAAAACACATCTTCCTGGTTCTTACAGGAAAATCCATCCGCCTGCTTCATACGGGAACACACATCTGCCTGGTTCTTACGGGAAAGATTCATCCGCCTGCTTCATACGGGAAAATCATTTGCCTGAACACAGGAAAGTTAACTTGGATATAGCTTCTTTGCCTATTCTTTGCAGTAGCTAACTCTACTGGGGATATTCTGAAAATAACTGCCTGACTCCCGTTTTGACAACAAGTGAACATTTCTGAAATCTTGATTCATGAAACCCTGAAATGCTGCCGCGACAGCAAACCTGATGAAAAACGCTCTGCTGGTCGGATAAGAGAAACTCCAGCCAGTAACTCTGTGGGGATAATAAGGTGAACTGTATCGTCACATGTCTCACGGCGAGACCTCGATCGTCTGGTAATAGACCTGAGCTGCAACTTCATACTCCTGCTGAGAAACACACCTGAAAGCAAAAGGTTAACCAACCTGATTTATGTTCAAAATGCGCATGTTTGACAATGGCGTAATGCTTCATACGACATGGAAATGCTACGCGTTTTTTGGGTAGATGCAAATATGATAATATATGCAAATGCAAATGCAGGTTCAGGCTGCTGGGGAAGCTCTGATAAGCTTGCTTCATCCACACGACTGCTGAGGACAAATACAACTCTATTGGGGATGAACGGGTATCACCAAGCATTCCGGCAAAATAAATGTCGGAAACACAACCAATTCTGCCGAGGAGAGATTAAACATCGATTTCCGCTGGGAGGAAAGAACAACATCTTTGCTGGGGAGAGAAATTCAGCTGGGGAAAAGGTGACCCTTCTAGGGCCTACTGTTTGGGCACAATTTACATACTTGGAGCTACCACTCCGCTAGGGATAACCATCCTGATGAAGGCATGACGACCTGTGGGGAGAAAGAAAACCATCCTCGGTGGGGATAATCCTTCTAAACCTACTATCTTGGTTATGCGCCGCGGAAACCCTCCCATCTGGGGATTGAACACGCACATCTTCGACTCTCTGGGGAGTATAACCTCTGCATGGGACACTGATTTTGTCTTGCTAGGGATATCCTGTGGACAACTTCCATGAGGATATTCTTCTGGGGAAAATAATCCCTCCTTCGGTAAAGGATAACATCATCTCAACCTCTGGGGATGGGGTGCGACCTGCTGGGAAATAGCGTCAAGTAGTGTCAAGTCCTTCATCCAGAGCCTCTGGTTGGGGGATACACTTTTCTGACTGTCTGCTCCAAGGGTGAGAACCCTACAAAACACAAACGAGACAAAACAAATCTATACAACCAAATCTATTCGGGTTAATGTCCACGACCTCTCCTCAGTCAATTCGAAGTTTTATCAATCATTGACAAGGGCCAGCAAAGTTATGCAAATGCGAGTTTGTCAAAACATCGGCGTTTTTCACATACAAAAAAGTAAAGTATAAACATCAAATACTGAATAACATGTTTTATTGATTGAGCCTGTAAATAGGCGAAGCTTTGTACATCGGATGCAACTCCTGAAAAGAGGAAGTTACGCACAAACAATATACAAACATGCACAAGAAGTATTAATACCACTACAAATCAAATTTGTACACATGTCGGCAATGTGGTGCAGACAAACATCATGAGCCGATCCTCCTATGACTCACCTGACTCTGGCGCTTTCCCTGTATTCCATTTTCGGAAGAGATTGTGTTGGATAAACGAACCCCCAGGTACTCCCAAACCACTAAGCAACATAGTATCAAATCCGGACCGCAGTCATTTGCTCTTTCAATCCCTAACTTTTGCGTGAACCGCCCTTCGCGGGTTTTCAATTCACCGGGATACCCTTTTTTGCCGAAGTCGCCCGTTGCAGGTTTTCAACTTCGCGGGTGTACAAATTTTCAATTTTATCCCTAACTTTTGCCCGAACCTTTTATTCATTTTTTCTTTGGTTCGCCGGGATGCCCCATTTTTGCCTGGACTCTCTTTTCCGTCCAGCGGGTCAATTTCAAGCAAATTATTTTTTAACTGCGTCTGAATTCACAGGAGATGTAAAGTCTTCACCGTCCATGGTGGACAACAACAAAGCTCCTCCGGAAAAGACTTTTCTAACAACGTATGGACCTTCGTAGTTCGGCGTCCATTTGCCCCTGTGATCTGTTTGTGGTGGGAGCATCCTTTTCAGCACAAGGTCGCCCGTCTGAAAGCTTCGCGGACATATCTTTTTATCGTACGCTTTCTTCATCCGGCTCTGATACAACCGACCGTATGCGAGAGATGCTAGCCTCTTTTCATCCATTAAACTGAGCTGATTCAGTCTATCCTTAACCCATTCTGCCTCGTCGAGTTGGACATCTCGTAAAACCCTCAAGGAAGGAATGTCGACCTCCAATGGTAACACTGCCTTCATTCCGTATACCAACGAAAAAGGGGTTGCCCCGGTTGATGTGTGTACCGTCGTACGATAATCGTGCAAAGCGAAAGGTAGCATCTCGTGCCAGTCCTTATACGTCACAACCATCTTCTAAACAATCTTCTTTATGTTCTTATTGGCCGCTTCGACAGCGCCATTCATCTTGGGTCGGTAGGGAGAAGAGTTGTGATGTCCAATCTTGAAATTTTGACACAGCTCTTTCATCATCTTGTTATTCAAATTCAAACCGTTGTCGGTGATAATCCGCTCAGGGATTCCATATCTGTAGATAATATCTCGTTTGATAAATCTGGCCACCACTTGTTTGGTCACGTTGGCATATGACGCTGCTTCCACCCATTTGGTGAAGTAATCGATTGCCACCAAAATGAACCGGTGTCCGTTGGATGTCGTAGGCTCAATCTTGCCAATCATATCAATTCCCCACATCGAGAAAGGCCATGGAGATGACATCACATTCAGAGGACTTGGAGGCACATGGATTTTGTCCGCATAAATCTGGCATTTATGACACCTCTTCGCAAACTTGAAACAGTCTGTTTCCATAGTTAGCCAATAATAACCTGCCCGCAGCAGTTTTCTCGTCATAGCGTGCCCACCAGCATGTGTACCAAATGTACCTTCATGTATCTCTTCCATGAGCAACTTCGCTTCTGTCTCATCTACGCAACGTAGCAACACCAAGTCATGGTTTCTTTTGTACAGGACACCGTCGGGATTCAGATAGAAATTGCCAGCCAATCTCCTAAGAGTCTTCTGATCTCGACTGGATGCCCCAGCCGAATACTCCTTGTTCTTCAGGAAGTTCTGGATGTCAAAGTACCAGGGTTTACCATCGGGAGCCTCGTCAATGGCAAATATGAACGCAGGCCTATCGAGCCGAGAGATAACAATCCGGGGAGCCTCGTTCCAGAAGTTAACTTTATACATTGAAGACAATGTCGCCAGGGCGTCAGCCATTTAATTTTCTGCTCGCGGCACATGATGCAATTCCACCTTGTCAAAGAAAGGCAACAATCTCCTTGCATAATTCATATATGGTATCGAATTGGGCTGACGTGTCTCCCATTCTCCTTTAATCTAGTTCACCACTAGAGCTGAGTCTTCGTATACATCCAGATGTTTGATTCGCAAATCAATAGCTTCTTCCAGACCCGTGATGCAAGCCTCATATTCAGCCTCATTATTGGTAACAGGAAAAGTCAATCGGGCAGTAAATGGGATGTGTGACCCCTGAGGAGTAGTGATAATTGCACCTATTCCGCTACCATAGGAATTAACAGCTCCGTCAAATATCAACTGCCATTTGGAACCCACTTCTGGTCCTTCTTCCAGCAACTGTTCTTCACAATCTTTCATTTTCAGGTACATGATATCCTCGTCAGGAAAATCAAACCTCATCGATTGGTAGTCCTCAACAGGTTGTTCCACAAGGTACTCAGACAGAATGCTACCTTTAATAGCCTTTTGCGAGACATATTGGATATCGTATTCTGTTAACACCATCTGCCATCGGGCAATTCTTCCGGAGAGTGTTTGCTTCTCAAACACATATTTGATTGGATCCATCTTTGAAATTAGCATGGTTGTATGATTCAGCATGTATTGCCTCAAACATTTGGCGGCCCAGGCTAGCGCGCAACACGTTTTCTCGAGTGCTGAGTATCTGGACTCATAGTCTGTGAACTTCTTACTCAAATAGTAGATCGCATGCTCTTTACGTCCTGTCTCGTCATGTCGACCGAGAACACAACCCATACTTTCCTCAAGAACCGTCAAATACATAATTAAAGGTCTCCCGGCCACTGGGGGTATCAAAACAGGAGGTTCCTGCAAGTATTCTTTTATCTTGTCGAACGCTTTTTGACAATTTTCATTCCAGGTCACAACCTGATCCTTTTTCAACAACTTGAATAACGACTCTCATGTCACAGTTAGGTGAGATATGAACCGGACGATATAGTTCAACCTCCCTAAAAACCCACGCACTTCTTTTTCTGTTTTAGGCGTCAACATTTCTTGTATTGCTTTTATTTTCGCAGGATCAACCTCTATTCCTTTTTCGCTCACGATAAATCCCAGTAGTTTACCCGATCTCACCCCGAAGGTGCACTTATTAGGGTTCAGTCTCAACCTGAACTTCCTGAGCCTCTTGAATAGTTTCAGCAGATTAATCAAATGCTCCTCCTCCGTCTGGGATTTGGCAATCATATCATCAACATAAACCTCGATCTCTTTGTGCATCATGTCATGAAAGAGAGTCGTCATAGCACGTTGATATGTTGCCCCAACGTTCTTCAATCCGAAGGGCATCACTTTGTAACAAAATGTTCCCCAGGGAGTAATGAAAGTAGTCTTCTCCATATCTTCTGGCGCCATTTTGATCTGATTATAGCCCGAGAAGCCATCCATGAAGGAGAATACGAAGAACTGAGCAGTATTATCAACCAGCACATCAATGTGAGGAAGTGGAAAGTCATCTTTCAGGCTCGCCCTATTCAAATCACGGTAGTCTACACACATTCGCACTTTACCGTCTTTCTTCGGCACTGGTACTATATTAGCGACCCATGAAGGATATTTTGTAACAGCTGGGAAACCAGCATCCCACTGTTTTTGAACTTCCTCCTTGATCTTCACAGCCATATCCGGTCTAGTTCTTCTGAGCTTTTGTTTAACAGGTGGACATTCTTCTCTGAAAGGCAGACGATGCACAACCATGTCTGTATCTAACCCAGGCATATCCTCGTACGACCAAGCAAAAATATCATTGTACTCCTTGAGCATCTCAACCAACCTTTGCTTGATGTTGCTCTGCAGCGCAGCCCCTATACGGATGTTTCTCACAACCTCTTCCGACCCCAAATTGATGATCTCAATGACTTCCTCGTGAGGCAGAATAATTCTTTCTTCTTGTTTCAATAACTAGGTCAACTCTTCTGGCACGTCGCCATCTTCGACAACCTCTTCCTCAACCTGAAATACCGGGTGCTCAAAGTCGAAGTGAGTCATAGGTGGTTCATAGATGTCATCTGAAATAGTAATCCTGCAAAGGAAATGGTTAAATGCTTCAAAACACAGACAAAGCGAATAACCACATTGCCATTTTATTGTTAAAAACAAAAACAGGAAAAACAGGGATCACAATATTTGTATATGAAAAACGCCTTTATTTCATGATTAAACAATGTAATGTACATAACCAAATGGCCCTAAGCAAAACCACTATGCCCCGGGTAGGACACAGGATTATTCAACAATTAAGAAAACAAATCATTACTGTTTAGTTGTCACAGGAACAGTTTCCCGGATAGACCAATTGCAGAGACTTTGTCCTGGCACGCTTGGCTTGATCCACGCGTCCATATTACAGTCGCTATCTCCGTCTTCAGCATCGGAAACAACATTGATAGTCTCATGGCATAATCCATTTGGTGTAATTGTTATCGGTCCTCTGAACTTGGGTGTTCCTGAAGAGGATGCTGATGACGAAGGATGATATCCAAGCCCGAATCTATCCATTTTTACCGGAATCTCCAACACCTGACCCCAGCCCTTGGTTTTGCCTGCCTGCACTAGAGCTTGAGCTTCCTTATAAGATGACACGGCCACATCTGGCGCTTTACTTGGCACTGGAGCTTTGTCTTTGACTCGCAACCCTTCAAATGCTTGACAGGGTGTTTCGTGTATTTCGCCGTCGACCTCAACATATTTAAATGAAGACAGATGGCTAACCAGAATATCTTCTTCTCCACAAACAATGACGACACTATCCGCAACCATATACTTCAGCTTTTGGTGCAACGTGGATGTGACAGCCCCAGCAGCATGAATCCATGGGCGCCCAAGAAGGCAACTATACACTGGCTGGATGTCTATTATATAGAATTCAGTTTCAAATATTCCAGGCCCCACCTGCAACGGTAATGTTATTGATCCAAAAACCGACCTCCTCGTTCCATCGAACGCCCTTACCACTAAATCACTGGGCATGCAGATAATCCCCCTGATATCCAATTTCATCATGGCTTTCTTCGGTAGCACATTCAGGGAAGATCCAGTGTCTACTAAAACATGGGACATGACCGTGCCCCGGCATTCTACTGACACACGCAATGCCATATTGTGCTTTCGCCCTCTCGGAGTCAAATCAAAGTCTGTGAAACCCAAACTGTGCCTCGCATTGACATGCGCCATCACCCCTTCTAACTGATTAACAGAAACTTCTTGAGGAACGAACGATGTGTCTAGAATCTTCAGCAAAGCGTTCCGATGGGCCTCGGAACATAACAACAATGATAGGTTGGAAATTTTTGACGGCGTTTGCTGGAGGTGCTCAACGATTTTGTAATCACTTTTACGAATGAGCCTCATAAACTCCTCCACATCCTTAAGTGAAGTTTCCTTTTTATTCGATCGAGAAGGACCACTCTCAGTTACCTTGGCTTTACCCTTGGCTAATCTTTCTGCCTCTACCTCGGGTGACGTGAAGATTCTTCCGCTTCTGGTCATACCCCCTGTTCCGACAACATTATCTACAACCCCAGCTGGTTGTCCATTGACTTCAATTTTCTCACCGTCACAATATACCTCCAATCTGTAAGTCCACGGCACTGCTTTAGTACTCTCAAAAAGGACTGGCCCTGCTTTGGTAATTGTGATCGTCAGCCGCCTGGCGGGCGCTGTTATCGTTATTGTTTTCCTCGGAATTGTTACTGTCGCAACATCGTTCTGCTCATCACACAACGCCTTTACAGGCTTTTCAGTCGCAGTTCGATCGAATTGCAAGGTACCTTCATCCATCATAGCCTGAATGCCCTGCTTCAACTCATTACAACCCTCTGGTTGGGTCCAACAATCCAAGCAAAATTCATCACACCCCGGGAATACACCCCCTTTTAACATCCTACTTTTAATCTCACCCAATGGTGTCTTCAGCTCATTGACATCCATCACTAGATTCAAATTCTCTTCTGTCAAGATGGCATTTGCCCCATGATTAGGCATAGGCTGTTGTACGATATTTGGACCCACCTGCCCAAAGTTGATAGCTTTGTTGTCCAACAAATCATGAACTTTGTGTTTAAATGCCTGACAAGCTTCTACATCATGCTCGGGTTCCTCGGAATGGAATTCGCAATGCTTGTTGGCATCATACCCATAAGGAAGTACCGTCCCTGTAGGCGGTGCCAAAGTCCTCTTTTCAACCAAGTTCAACCCTAGCAGGGTCTGAAGGAGTTCTGCATACGTAGAAGGAGGTGCGTTGAACACTCTTTTCGGCCTCGTGTTCTGTACCCTTCTCTGACCGGGGTTCTGCCCTTGCTGCTGCGGTGGTTGTTGTTGCTGTTGTGGCTGCCTCTGCTGAGGAAGCGGGATAGTAACACTAGCTATCTGTTGAGGCTGAACATACTGATTTCTTCCTCTGCCCCTGCCCCTGCCACCAAACACGACACTAGTATCGCCCTGTCGTCTACCACCAAATGCTTTTCTGGTACCCTCCTGCTGAAGTAGACTCACCTGCTTGGAATCTTCCAACTTTAATCCCGTTCTCAATCTTCTCCCCCATAAGAATCAAATCTGAGAAACTGCCCAACGACACACTAAACAATTTTCCATAGAACATCCCCGTAAATGTCCCAATGAACATGTCATTCATCTCTCTTTCAATTAAAGGAGGATACACCCTCGCTGCCATATCGCGCCACCTTTGCGCATATTCTTTAAAACTTTCACCGTTTTTCTGGGACAAGCCCTGTAATTGGACCCTGTTTGGCGCTAGATCGCTGTTATATTTGTAATGTGTCACGAAAGCATCAGCCAACTGCTTCCAGGTTTTGATCTGGGTGGGCTCCAGCTCCATATACCATTCAAGTGAAGGTCCTGACAAGCTATCCTGAAAGAAATGCATGAGCATCCTTTCATCATCTGAATACACAGACATCCTTCTGTAATAAGAGCGGACATGGACTTTAGGGCAGGTGTCCCCCTTGTATTTGTCAAATGTTGGGGCCTTGAATTTTAACGGCACCCTCATCCCTGGTACCAACCCCATAGTAGCCATATCTAACCCAGCAAAATTCTGATCAACCACACCTTTCATCTGCTCTTCTAGCATTTTGATCCTCTGAACTGGTCCAATAGGGCCTTCAGGTCCCATACCTCTTCCTGAAAAAGCGTCATCCTATTGATCCACATTCCAGTCATTGTCATACCCATCGTAACCCATATTACGGCCAAATCCTTGATGATTGAACACAGGACCCTGTCCTCGGTTTCCGAACCTCAGATTGACCCCAGCATGTCCAAAGCCATTGTTGAAAGGAAGTGCTCCAGCCCCGTTCCCATTCACATTACCGAATCCACCATTACCGTAGTCGTACCCCTGATTGTTATGGTAACCGTCATTACCGAAGCCCTGATTGTTGAACCAGAAGTTCCCATCCTGATTGGCTTTGCCATACCCATTGTTCCCAAATCCAACATTGTCAACGAATCCTTGATCGGCGTCCACAGTGTTGCCTTTGTTGTTAACAACATGCCCATCACCACCATTCCCAGTATTGTCGTTACCCGCGCCAGCACTTGCACCATTACCAGTGTTTCCGTTGACAGTCACAACAGATGGAGTAACAACTACCGGTATCTCATCCTCCCGACGAGGAGTTTCAACAGAAATGTGGTCCGTGTTGCCATTTCCGTTTGCCCGCGCCAACAGCGGCTGCACCAAGGTCTGAAGATTCTCCTGGCCCTTGGCCATGCTCTCCATAGCTTGCATGAATAGAGTCAACTTCTCGCGGATTTCCTGCATCTCGACCTGGACTTGATCCATGATTCTCTTGCAGTTGTTTCGGGTTGAGTAGCGGTGGAATCTTCGTTCGTCAATCCTGAAAAACTTGAGAGATGCAAGAAATGAGATACAAATTCAACAAATAACGGTTATGCAATATGAATGCAGATGGAAACGTGTAAACATGCTACGAGTTATCTACCCCCCCCCCCCCCCCCCGATTCTGGTTTCGGAGAGAAGGCCATCACGACAATGGAGTCCCCATCAATCAAGCAAGGTATCAGAAAACCCTCATATATAAACAAATGCCAAGAGGCTGAGTACAAGAGTACAACTGAATACAACTGAAGAGACCTCGGCCAATAAGCCTGGCGATGGTCAAAATACAAGTACAAAAAGCAAGGCAAATATGACTCAGGCCACATGGCGCTCTCTGGCGTCTTCCAATATCCCCAGCGTCTCTGAACGACCCAGTCTGGAGATTAGCTCTTGTATCAGTAAGGCATGCCGCTCGGCAGTGGATCTCAGTTTTTTGGCGTCGTCCTTGCAGGTTCCTTCGCCAAAACACTCGTCAGGTCTGCATCTCTTGGAGCCGGCCTTCACTTCATAACCTCTCAGCTTCTCGTCAAGGTCACTTACTCTAAGCTCAACAGCGCTCCTAAGTGATGTCTCTTCAGCAATCTTTGCATCCTGGGCTCTAATCTGCGCCTCTAGCGTGGCAATATGCAGCTTCAGTTCATCTTCACGCTCCTTCCCCTTGGTAAGCGTGGCATTCCATAATGCTTCCCACTTGCTGAGGCGGGAATAAGCTTTGCTTAAAAGTTCCTTCTTGGAAGTGAGCACCTTGCTAACACCATTCAAGGCTACTCTCACCTTTTCCTTCTTGTTGGTCCTTCAATCAACTCTGAACCTAACCTATTAATCAACTCCGTCTGTTCCTTCACAGTGAAGGTAGCTTCATTCTTCTCATGACGCAACTGAAAGATCTCTTTCTCTAACTCATCATTGGCTTTCTTCAATTCTTCATTTTCAGCCAATAATTTTTTATACTTCTCAATCTCTACCGACGTAGGTGCCTCAATCACTGGAAGATACAGAGGTTCCACAGCAGGATATGGCATCGAGGAAATCCTAGCTCTCTCGTGGATCCAAGCGAAATAGGGATCATAAGCTTTGTTGTTGCTCTTACCAAGCAAAGCTTTCCCTCTCCTATGGATGTTAGCCCATGCACGTCTCAACCTGATCAAAACAGCCTCGTCTAATGAGCCCATGAGATACAGAGATTCCTGTATCTCAACCTCAATAGGAGCATCTCTCAAGGCATAACCAAACTGTCTCACCAGCAGAGAAGGGTTATAGTTGATATAGCCTTTCTGTCCAATCAAAGGGAC